>JAYMSP010004643.1:0-15654 GCA_036897095.1 Plantago elongata
TTCTATTTATTACATGAGACTAATTTAGTTATTTGAGTATTCAATTGTAATGAAATGGGTATAAAACCAAATGTATTAACAACACATTTTAATATTTTATATCTATCTATATATATATATATATATATATATATAGAATAGTATGAATCTAATTATAAGGAGTACAAAGACCATAAAAGAAACAAGAATCTTGAACTAAACAATTCAACCTTTCCATTTAAATCAACTTCTTTCAAGATTACATCCAAAGATTTCTATAATATATAGTCCACTGGTCCCCAGACTTTTTCTTGATTTATACTACTATTAAATAAGAACTTCATAAGAAAAAACTTGCATTGTTTTCTCCTCCTATATGTAATGAGTAGTACTTCTCTTGATCCTGCATGTAATCTGTAACTCCCTAAAACAAAATTAATGTCCATGGATAAACCTTCTGTTTCTGCAAACTCAGTTGTCACTTTCACTTAGAATTAATGTCTCTTATCTGTATCACTCCATTTGATGCTGCTTCAAAAAGTTTCATCTTTTTTGCTGTAAGAATTTCATACTTTACTTAGTTTCTGTCAAGTTATGGTTCAACAGAAAAACATGGAGCCTAAGAAGAGACAATTGGCTACAAGTGAAGCTCAAAGTCAGTTGAAAGATGAGGTATATATGTATCATTCATATACTATGTCTGTGTCTGTTTCTGTTTATCTCTTTCTCAAGATTCTGTTGCTTTTTGTACTTATATGCTGTTTTCACCTTCCTAATTAGACTAATATGACAAAACTGGTGTTTTGTTTGCTGCACAAATGTCATTATTTGCTTAGAAACTGGAAGCTTCTGGGCTAATGAAACTTAGATTCTTGTTATGTATTTGAGATGTAACTTAGATGGTTGAAATGGCAATGCTTTGGCAAAAATTGCAGGTTTTGCAGCTTCAGAAAGAGTTAGAAGGCCAGACAGTTATTCGTTCGGCGTTAGAGAAGGCGATGAAGTGCCAGCCTCTTGTTGATGATCCTGCTTATAAGTCACTTTCTGAGGTACTTACTTTGTTCTGCATTTCTGTTTCTTGAAAGTTTTTCTAGTCTTATTCAGCTTAGTTCTTGTTTGCAACAAAGACTCGTCTGCTTATCTGTAGTAGAAGGGTTAAACAAAAGTGTTTGAAACATTTTATTAAGCTTAGTAGAAACTAAAAGAGCCGATTATTTGAAGCAGGATCAGCTTACTTTTAGGCTTTTAGCACTTTTAGTAATCAGAAAGAATCAATCTTTCTTGTGTTTAGCAGTTGAATTAGCTTTCTATCTGTGTACAGCCTGCAGAGAATCTTATTAAAGAGATAGCTCTACTGGAGATGGAAGTTGTGTACTTGGAGAAGTATCTTCTTTCAATGTACCGAAAAACTTTCACGAAAAGGCTATCTACATTGCCTACACTGGATGAAAGACAAAACCCGAGTTTTGAAACTCACAACGGGATGTCATTCCCTGACATTGCGAAAACAAATCTAGCATCTGTTCGCGAAGATTCTGTCACGTTTATGCCGTGTGATGATTCGAGGTGCAATGACATTTTTGGACCAGATTCATTGGCTGATAGTGGGATATTCAGAAGCCAATCGTCACTATCTCATCGTTCGGCTTATTCCTTTAGATCTTCGCCTCCTTATGATGTATTAGGTGAAGCTGTTGACTCATACCATTCACTGCCTCTATCAATGTTTGAGGTAGTTTTCTTCGAACACTTTCCGAATCTACACAAAATGTTCTGTTTCTTTAGATGGAAGAATGTGCCTAGCTAATGTGTTGCTTTTTGCTTTGCCTTATATGTATATCCAGAGGACACACGATGCTTCAAGTGCTAATTTGGCAGAGTATCTCGGTTCTAGTTACCCTGATGACGTTTGGGATACACCCAATCGACTGTCGGAAGATATGATCAAATGCATCTCAACGATATATTGTCATCTTTCTGACCCTCCTCTGCATACTCATAGTGACAGTTCTGTTTCACCGACTAAAATCTATCCAGAGTGCGAAGGAAATTCATCGTTTAGTTCATGGCTGACCAATCCTTCCAGTGCTGATGAACAGAAGGGACTCGGTGGATCTTCATTCGGGATGGTTGAAATACAAGGCATCTTTAGAGATACCGAAATGCTTAATTCGGTTAAGGACCTGCTTGACAATTATCGGTACATATCTTTTGAATTCTATTGTTGAGCAGAAACTCCACGAACCATTAATATAACGTTGTTAGTACTCGTTCAGGTTTCTCATTTCCAGATTGGCACAGCTTGATCCTGGAAAACTAAAGCATGAAGAGAAATTAGCATTTTGGATTAACGTTCACAATTCGCTGGTTATGCATGTAAGGATTTGCTGCTGAATATTGATATAGCTCATATCGACTTACCTTATGATATGTAGCTAATCATGAGCACGGCATATTTGACAGGCTTATCTGGTTTATGGGATTCCACGAGGAAATATGAAGAGGATCTCTATTATCTCAAAGGTTTAACCTCCAACACTCATGCTGTGCTAATTAGCAGTGTTTTTCGTAAGCTACTTACAGACCGTTTTACTTTCAGGCTGCCTATAATATTGGAGGACATACCATAAGCGTAGAAACTATACAGACTTCGATACTGAGATGCCGATTGCCTCGTCCAACTCAGGTAATAAGCATTTTAATGTAATGCTATTATTAACTAACAATCACCGTTGTAACATTGATAAACTTTCATGGCCTAATGGCACTTCTTTTTGCCTGCAGTGGCTACAATCATTGTTCTCCTCCAAGGATAAGTTTAAAGCTGGAGACCCTCGAAAGGCATACTCGATAAAAAACCCAGAGCCACGTCTCCGATTTGCACTTTGTTCAGGATGCCAATCAGATCCAACAGTAAGGCCATTGTTACTTTAGCTGCAACCATATATTCTGCTCGAAACATGAAAAATCTCATGTTATTCAAGTTTCAAAGAGAATGATCTGTTTAATATTTTTCAGGTCTGTGTTTATACAGCCCAGAAAGTGTTCCAGGAGCTAGAAATGGCAAAGGAAGATTATGTTAAAATGAACACAAGGCTACATAAAGAACAAAGATTGCTCATACCAAAGAATATAGAGTATTTCATGAAAGAGACGGGCTTATCTTCACAGGAAATGGAAGAGATGATTGAGCTATCAATGCCTGATTCTTTAAGAAAGAACTTTCAGCAAGGAAAATTATGGAAGAAAATCGATTGGGTTCCCTACAACTTCACCTTTAGGTTCCTTCTCGCGAATGAACTCGTGAGATGATGTGATGTGATCCACAAGAAAAGATAACTCAGTTTGATGGAGTTACTCCAACTGTAAATTAAATGTAGCATATTAGCTTGAATGAATGATGTTCTTAGTGCAGTGAGGGTCATATTGGGGATGCAACGATGATTTGCTGAGATTTGAATCTCCATTGTCTGATTCGTTCTCTTTGAAGATATATTAGATCGAGATGAGATGACTCTAGAGCTCTTTCACAACTGTCATTGAGAACAATAGTGTGCAATCATTTGTATGTGTTCATCTCCAGTTTTTATAGAGGCCGAGAGTGATTCATTTTTCCATTCTTCAAAATGATCAGATGCAGATGTATAAACCAAGTAAAATGATGGGATTTTTTAGAGTGAAGTTTGGTTTCAAGTACTGATTTATCATGTGTGCCTTCGCTTTGTCACTCTACATCTACCATACACATTTTCTTGATTATAACTCAAACCAAACTTGAGAAATGAGATAATCGACCCGGCTCTACCCGTTAACCGACAAATGATCAATGAGTCCAATGTATTACTTCACCCGGTTTTGTTTGTCATCAAGATACTATAATATGCAGATATGTACTATTCTAGTAGAAAATGGTCAATGCAAAAGTCCAACTTGACCTCACTGCATTTCCATGCATCATACATTGCATCAAGACATAACTTGCATTAAATAACATAACCTGTCTCTACTTAACCTGAAAGGCTAGCAAAAAGATCCTTAATTTACTGCTAAAACACACACAAAACCAATCCCATATTGAAAAATCCCATCTATTCTTCAAATCATCAGCTATGAACATGAACACCTTTCTTTCCAAAGGTTAGTGAATCTTATGTTATCTTGCAAATATGGTCTTGTTTTCCTTCAAGTCTTGTACTGACTAAATTTTGTTGCAGAAATCTCAGCTGATCCTTGTTTACTGTACTCAATGATCTCTGCAAAGGGTAGTTCTAAGCCTCAATCTTCGTATCACTGGTCTGCAAATTTGTCAGGGCTTAGAAGGGACATATCAGGATGTACTCTTACTAGCAAGTCTTTGAGAATTCCTAAATGTAATTTCAAAGATTCACTACACATATTTTTATCTACTTACCGTTGGTTTTACAAGTTTAGAACTTGATCTTGTTAAGTTTTCGTTTATTTTGCGTGATTATAGGCATGGAGAAGAGTGTTGAGACTGAGAAGGTAAAAGCAGAACCATTATTTAGTGAAGAGCAAGAAGCTTTGGTGACAAAATCTTGGAATGTAATGAAGAAAGATGCTGGAGATTTGGCTCTCAAGTTCTTTTTAAGGTCATCATCATCATCATCATCATCATCATCATCATCATCATCATCATGTTTCTTTCTGTATTAGTTACTTCCCTTCTTCTGATACAGGATTTAACTTGTTGAGTCGAAAATTAAATTGCAGAATATTCGAGATTGCTCCATCTGCGAAAAAGCTTTTCAGGTTCTTGAAGGATTCTGATATTCCTGTGGAGCAGAATCCGAAGCTCAAACCTCATGCCCTCACTGTTTTTGTCATGGTAACTTATCATATTCAGTTAAATTTTTATTTTTGCAAATCGTATAACAAATTCTCTTACACAGATCAGGTTTATGAGTTTCGCGTAGATCACATTGTACTGTATATCAATAGAGATTTTAATGAGTACATTAAATTACCAGACATGCGAATCAGCCGTGCAACTAAGGAAAACTGGCAAAGTTACTGTCAAAGGTTCGACTCTGAAGGACTTGGGCGCTACACATTTCATGTATGGTGTGGTGGCTGAACACTTTGAGGTAATCACAGCCGCGAACATTAGGTAGATTTTATCTTCAAAGGAGTGAGATTGCTAACAAATAGATTGTAAAATTTTGTTTTTAGGTGACAAAGTTTGCATTGTTGGAGACCATTAAGGAGGCAGTGCCGGATATGTGGTCGCCTGAGATGAAGACTGTGTGGGGCGTAGCTTACGACGAATTAGCATCTGCCATCATGAAGGAAATGAGACCTACATGATGATATAGCTCTGTTCTGTACTATGGTTGTGAATTTTGTTGAATAATAAGATGTTGAATAACGTATAATAGTAGATGAGAAAGCAAAGTATCATAGGGCTGCAAACGAGCTGAGTTTTTCGAGCCGCTCGGTTTGTTCGAGCTTTATTTATAGCTCAAATGTTGAGCTTGAATTCATAGAATTTCTAGCTTTGTACCATGCTTAAGTTGTCCTGCAGCCAACTTCCTTGCTCATTCTTTTTCGGAGTTTCTTCTAATTCAGATGGCGTTCCAATCATAAATATATCACGAGGATCAACAATGAACTTATGTAGGGAAACTGCACACTCTATTAGGAAAGCTGCAATCTCAAGATCTATTGGGCACCCAGCAAATCCTACAATCTCCACAATCTTGAGGTGGTAATGAGGAAAAGCTTCTGTTTTCATTACTTCCTCTCTGCTCATCTCAAAATGCCGCTCTATACAGTAGTGGAATACCTTAATCAACGAAAAAGGTAACAATATGTGAGCAAAATTCCGATTCTGAGAGTAAACAAAGCACTAGTGGGAAAATGAATCTAAATAAATCATAGTGGATAAGGAAGGAAGCTATACGATTACATTGAATTTAAAATGGTGCAGATGAGGAGAAGCCTTTATCAAGCTCCTACCACCACCTAGGCCTAACTTCCAATTCCAGCTTTTTAAGTCTTGTGAACACATGATCCTTATCTTACATCCGAATATCCTGTATAAATTAAGCAAACCGTAGTTCAATCTAATGTATAAATGCTTCTCACTTCTTTCTATAATAAATCTCATGTACAATCAGTTAACCTCAATGTAACAATATGGAGCCAGGGAGAGAGAGCACTTCAATCTGAGAGATGTAGCTCAAAAGATCCGAAAAGCTGTTATTCAAGTCCCTAGCATGCATATCACCAATGTAAACTTCACTGAGCTTTGGCATGCACTTAAGCTGCATATTTATCTGTTCCCCAGAGTAATGGAGGGTAACAAGATTTGGTGCATAAATCTCCAACTTTTGTAACTTTGTAGCAGCCATATATTCTTAAGAATTTTAATTTCAGGGATGGGCCAGTAACAGTCAGCTCTACAAGTGAGTTCGAGTACTTAACCGACAAGTACTCAAGAGCTGGACAATTGCATAAGAAACTCTCTACAGCTTCACCGGTTATAACCACACATCCTGACTCAAGAGAGGTTAATCTGTTGGAGAAGGACGAAATGGAAAAGGTGGGGTGCGTGTCTAAATGGAATGCACGCTCGAAAGACAAGTCCACTTGAAGCATCTTCACGCGCTTCTCCATTGCAAATGCAAACCATTTATTGATAACACTAGGATTGTTATGAAGTTGTGTCATGTCACTGACGTCAACCCTCACCATGAATTCATCGATGGTAGGAGCCTTGTGTGTACGCACTACTTTGTTCACCCAGCGAAGATACTTGATCTTTCCTCTTTTTATGTCCTCTGGCTTTCTATACTCACACTCGTTGATAGGTGAATCGAAGTTAAGATTGGCGATATATGCCCACACATGTCTCCATCTCCTTGACAGAAAACTGGTCCTTCCTGCTTCTTTCGTTGTTAAAAACGAAAGTATGTCTTTCGTTGTTAAAAACGAAAGTATGTCAAGGAGAAGATCATCCGACAATCTACTAATCAAATCTTTCTTGTTCAATAATTTTCTTCTCCGAGCAAATGCCTGGGAGAGAGACATATGTTGTGGTTTAAGACAGAAGGTAGCAGGAGTAAGGTACAGAAACACAGGCAGGAATATGAAAGGAAAGACAATTCGTTCATTATTTGTTTCTGTTTGAGTGCTAGTAAAAGTTCATTATGGGTAAAAGACTGAACCTGTTGTGGTTTAATCAATTGAAATGGGGATCATATCATAAAAGATTATGGGAAAAGTAGAGAAGCAATCTGCAGCAAGTTGATTAACTAAGTACCAATTTATATGAAAGTAAAGTAAATATATTTGGGAGTTTCACAAAGTTTAGCAATCAAAAGTTTCGACTATCAAGTAATCAAACAAAAACAAAAGAGTATTGTATTGATGAGAAAATTAACAAGTCGATCAAATTAAGTCACCTTCTTCCTCAGCTGCTGTTTACGGTTATGCACCCAACTTATTACTGAGAATTAATAAATGAATCTATGAATTCGTCTATAAACTTATTCAATTCAGATAACTACATTTGAAGAGAACAGAGCCTAAATATCTCCTTCATCTCACTACATCCTATAAAATTGGAACGACGCCAAGCAGATTAGCATGCCCCCTGTGTGAAGTATGACACGCACAAATCGATAAATGGTCCAAATATTAATGAAGAAGTCAAATGCTTCCATTGAGATATATGAAAAGTTGAATCCAAGATGTGCATTAAATAGAGACCTCCACTAGACCATTATATGAAGATATGTGCAGGAAACATTTTATTCCAGAGAGTTCAACTGTTAATTGATTGTACAGCAAGAATGACATTTATGCAACTGTGGAATTCTGTAAAACTAAGGTAAAGAAACAGGACACCATTCTGCAGATGGACGAGGCCCTAGGATTTTTTTTTTATGCCTGAGTTCTTTAAGTTGCAGTTCCTTTTTTACAAGTAAAACCGTTTTTATCAAACTATGTAATTTTTGTAGCTCATCGGCTGACAGTTGGGGTTAGTTAGTTGATCCTTCAAGAGACTTGGCATCCAAATTTCATCCTGAAAGATGATGTAATGATCTTTATCAATCGTAGGCTGATTATGGTCAAGTGTTTCATTCATAGTATCAGAGCTTTTAAGCCAAGCTAATTCAACTTGAACTCTTGTCACTACGAATATGCTTGTTGCAGCTATCAAACTACCACAATATGTAACACAAAACATGAAAAGGTTCTACGCATACATCAACTGGTATAACATGTCGTCAAATTAGGCCTATGAGACAATCTCACCAGAACATGACATGTTGGAACGACAAGAACAATTCTCTTTATCTGAAACAACTCAATCAACCATAGTGATTCAAAGGATAAAAAGAAACAATAACTAGAAAAAAGTTCATCTTCCAACAGTATAACTCCCTTCAACCAGTTCACAAGCTTGTCTGACCAAAAAGCTGCAAAATCGTCACAAAAAGTTTACATTAGCAAAGAACTCAATCATGAATGTATCAACTGGCTTATGCAAGAGGACAACTATGACGTTTATTGCAGCGTATTCACAGTACTCCAGTATGAATACACGCATAGGCCATCAATATGATTCATGGAGCACAAATACTTACTGCATCCAACCAACTATCTAGCATGAAGCCTTAACTGCTGTAGAAATGTAAAAATGCCAAACAAGTCGCTGTTCCGTTCCGTTCCGTTTCTAAGTAAAACCCAATGGGTGCATATATCAAGGGTGATGCAAGAAATCAGTTTCCCCTAGAACAACTATGACATCTTTGCAGCGTATTCACAGTACTCTAGTATGAATACACGCATAAGCTCTTCATGGAGTATCAGTACTCCTCCATCAAACCAACTATCTAGCATTGACCCTTCACTTCAAAATTACTCCCTCTGCCGTAGAAATGTAAACATGGCGAACAAGTTACTATGCGATTTCGATAATCCATACAAAGTGCAACGCAGAATTTCATTCGATGCGTTTTCAAAGCCTACTCCTACATTGCTCAGACACATGAGCACTACGTAGGTCAAAGAAGAGCAATTTCACCATTCGATATGTTTTCAAAGCTTACTCCTATACAGCTCAGAAATTTGAGTGCTCAAAATATGCTTGATAAAATCGTACAGTAATTTCATAAAACAAACACATATTCTTCAATTGCAGATCATACAATGATTGTGATTCACAAGCAAAACAAAATACAAAATCCACCAAATTAATCTACTCGTAGACCAACAAAATCATAAAGAATACATCGTAAATGTAAAATTAGCTAGCTGAGATAGAATCCAAAGTACCTCGAATCGGAAAATTAGAGCTCGAGCTTGAGTTCATCGGAATCGGAGAGATAGTGCAGAACGTAGGGCGTGACACGAATCACGGCGACCCAAACTCCGAACATAGCCACATGGCTCTTGAGCTGCCTTAGCGCAGCTGCTTTGTCCGGCTTCCTCATGAACATACCTGGAAACATTTTTGCTGTAACAGATGGACTGATTGCAGTACAAATCTGTGTGAAGAAGACGATGAATGTAAAACCCTAAACCCGAATTGTAATTTTCGTGTTTCTTTATGCTTACCTGAAGAGTTTTGGGCTTGGGATGTCAATACAGGCCCATTTTAGTCGGACCGGATTGATCGATAAGGTAACCGAGTTGAGTTTCAATTTGATATGGACATCGTTATATTAATTAAAAATCTGGTATGGATTCTCTCGTTTAAGTGAGTCATTACGATTAGAACGAGGGAAAGAACAATCGATAATCGAGTCGAGCCCAATTTTGTCTTGAGATAGTTTAGTATTTGATCGAGCATGGATTAACTAATTTAAATAAATCACACTCGTTAAGATCTGAAATAATTTTTAAATGTATTCAAATAGTATAATACTCGATTTCCTTGCATTTTTAGGAACTGATTGACATGCGACTTAAATGCTCCAATTTAAATATTTGAATAGTGATCGTAATTGTAGTGGGATTGTTAAAATTGTGTTTAATATAGAATTGTAATTGAATAGTGTATTATAAGTTTGTTATATAGTTGGAGAAAAATGTTGCTACTGTAGAGTCATTCAATCTTCGTCATTTAAATGCCATAACAAACCTAAAATCTTCGATTAGCATCCAAACGGACATTTAGATGCTACTCTAATCAGCCCCATATACTTTTGTGGGTTAAAAATACCGTGCAATTGGGTCTAAAAGTTAAGATCGGAGGATCGCATCCGCCGCCTCATCCAAGTCTCCTCGAGTTCAATTCACTTTGTCAGATACGGCAAGCTGCATACACACAGTTCGAGCCGACGGACGGCGGAGAAGGCAAAAACCAAGCAGATTTATATGGTAATTAACCTATTGGCTTCCTAATTTTCAGCAATCGGGGTCTGTTTGACCAACAATGGAAGAAACGAACCTTTTTTTTTCAAGACAACCAAATGCACTTTTCAGTTTTCAAGACTCAACGTTATCAACCTTCGTGCAATAGATATGGACAAAAAATAGCAAGAATTGTGTGCGTTGAATTTGCCGGTGAAGATGTTGACGCCTAGTTTCTCGATTATTGGTGAAAGAACATTACTAATTGAGTAATGGGTTCATTTACCTGTGCCCTGTGGCAATTGAATGTTATCAAATTTTTCCGCTTCTATTAAAATGGGTTTATTTAGCGGTTTGGAATCGAATTGAATATGGTTTTAATTATGTTTTAACATTGAAAATCATCATTTATAATTAAAATTTGAAAATTATGTATGAAATACAATTAAAGCATAATATTGAGTTTTATACGGTTGTTATGTGTTGTGTAACCGTATAAGAGTGGATGAAATATATTTCATTATTTGATTGGGTTAAATTTTAAATCAGTTAGTGGATTAAAAATAAGTACACTACTAAATTTGTGTTCTATTCAATTGAAATTTATAAAACTATTAACTGAAGTAAGGTATAAATTATAATTAAGTCATATTGAACTGAACTGAAGTCACTTTAAGGTGAAGAGAACACCACCTAAAAAAATACATTTTAAATTGTTTTTAAATTGGTTCCTAAACCGTCTCTAGAGTAAATTTCGTTGCTTAGTCAATTTGGACGAATGTAACTACTTTGGATCAACTTTTTCACGTTTCATGATTAAGAAGTCATACCATAACATGCGCACATATTGTTGATGTAGGATAAAGTTTTAAGAGACCAGGGAAGAAAGAAATGAACTTGGTCGAATTCATATTCTGGTTAATTTATCAAATTTTCACTTGACATTAAAAAGAAGACTTTGATGCCTTGCTTATATATCTTACTTAGAAATGCACTTAAGGTCAAAGATATGCATGTATCTCAACAAATTTACTATCATAATTTCCTCAACCGGACCTTTCCAGAATGCCCTAAGACGGAAGGTGAATTGCACAATAATAATGATGTAAAATCTTAAGACATTAGAAGGTATGTGTAACTGAACGAGGATAAAGGAGCTCGAGCCTCGGACAGCGAGTGATCGACGCGACAATACATTATTATCCCATGTTTACATATGAAGAAAGTAATAGAGTCTTGCAGCAGCATAGAGTAAAAACCAAAAACCATGCAACTAGTCATGCTTGAAGAAGAAAAATTACTTTTTAGCATACCTTTAACATTTAACATATGAATATGAAATTAATTTTATGCGAAGGTTAACTACATTCTAAGGAAACAATTTGGGTTTAGCAAAATTGAAGAAGCAAAGAAAAATCGATGTCGAAATAAATAACTTACCCAGAAATTAAATGACAGGGAAGCTGATGAGTCTCAACTCTCAAGTACCAAGAAAAAGAGATAAATGAGCATTTTAAAAACTTACTCTCAAAAAATTGACTGTACTTGAATTTAATGTAAAATAATTAATAAAGTAATAAAATATCAAAATTTTAGAAATTTTAAAATGTTATGGTCACAAAATTTTAAATCTATACTTGAGGTCCCTAAAATATTATTTAAAGATAGAGAACTCTTATAATTTTTTAAAGAGTATAATTTAATTTGATACTTTTATGTATAAAATAGTAGTTTTATAATTTTATATAATATATAAGGAGTATAATTATAAAATAGGAGATGAATTACTATATATTTTACGGAGAAAATTTCAGTACATCGCGATAAGAAGAGGTAGAAGAAGAATGGAAGTGAACTTTTCAAATTCCGATAATATGTAATTGATGGCTACCGTTCCACAGCACACTTCAGCGTCAAACCATTAATTTCACTAGGCTAGCTATCTACTCAAACTGATGGATAGGTCCAGCTTTTCATTTTCGCAGTTTTCCAATCCTACTGCGGTAATACGACGTTAACAAAACGAGTTTCAGAGCTCCAACTCAGAGTCCGGAACCGGACTTGAGTCGCTATAAGTTGGTCAAACACTTGAAAGGTGCGACCTCCAAAATCGCTTGGATGGTGGGCAGCGACCCATATTAAGGACCGTTGAATAGTCCACAATAAACACTAAGCTGAACACTTAACGCTGCAGGTGACATCACCCAGCGCCATTGCTACAAGATATATACCCCAGCTTCAATAACACTTGTCGTTTCCCCATTTCAATTTTCAGAAAATAATAGTGACTGGTTGCTTTTCAGAAAACATTTTCATACAATGCAGTTTATGCAAGGTAACAGGACACTATCAAATGCATTTTCACTGGGAAACACTAACAATATGACGATCAATCAGATGCACGACACTTGCAGGATTCCAAATTCAATAAACGCATTAGTAACTAAATTCTCGCAATTAATGCTCTGGTCGGGTTAGTCAAAGTCATCGCGTCGCAGAAGTAACGATAACTAGACGGGTAAAGAAAAAGGAGCGAATACTGGAATTTTAATTAAGGGAAGAAGGCACTTTAGTTTTTCTCAGGACCTGACGCCGAACGCCAGTCATCACTCACCTTCGAATTCCTGTAGCTCAGCTATCTCAATGTCTCCTGATAAACATATAAAATTTCCTTTAACATCAATACTAACTTTAATTAATTAATTCCCCGAATGTTACCCTCAGTTTTCCAAATGATTGAATTAAACAAACACGTAATCGGTAATAATAAACGATTCCAATCTTTGACAAGCATTCAAGTGTTTTAGTTGTGCATTTGTCATATAATATTTATTTCTGTTCCTGCATTTATTATAAGTCTGCTACTAGTGCGTGTTACTTAGCTTCACCATTGCTAATAATATAGCGATCTCTTAATTTATATACGTAGTTATAAGTCTACAATTTTTCCGTTTCCTTTTAATATGATCTTACGCCGTAATATATACATTTTTCCTTTAATACGCGTTTCAATTCTTTAATTCTTGTCTTGACCTTTACTTAAGAAATTTTCTTATGTTTGCGGCATGGTGTTTAAGATACTCTAACCATTTTACTTGCTTTACTTAGTTTCCATTATTCTACATACTACTTCTAGTTCCACCACTTCCTAAAATTCTTTCCTCGTTACTCATCTTCTTTCCTAACTTAGCGTGTTTTATGCGATTACCACATTATTTTCTTTTCTTTTCTTATTATTTTACGACCTTGTTTCACTGCGTTGTGATCGTCAACATGACAATGCTATTTGGTTTCATGTACACTAACTATTTATTATTATGTGCGTCTTACATTTGTTCGCAATTCTTATTTTACTATGTATTCGTTAATCTTATATTTCTTCCTTCGTTACGTTAGCATAATTAATCTTCCCCGGTATTTTAGAGTTCTAAGCTCCAAGTACTATAACACTCACCTCTTATTTATACAGTATCTTTATCCATGTTGTTTATTATATTTGACGCCTATGGAAAGGAATTATTAAGTTTATATCCCGCATCCTCAATGCCACTAGCGGTGACGTACTAACATTCCTCTAAC
This sequence comes from Plantago elongata, assembly GCA_036897095.1. NCBI lineage: Eukaryota > Viridiplantae > Streptophyta > Magnoliopsida > Lamiales > Plantaginaceae > Plantago > Plantago elongata. The sequence goes on from JAYMSP010004643.1 coordinate 13,882, forward strand.
TCCACCGTATTCACACTAGGCTACTTATGACCATCAGTTTTAGTTCAACCGCCTACCAACCGTTACCCACCAGTAGTGACCAAACATTGTAACCAAGTGACATCAACAGTCTGCAATATCTAGTTATTCACATTCATTCTACTAAGTTACAGCCTTCAATTCCATAAGGCATCTAGTTTCCCTACAAACTGCAGTATCTTAACATTACTACTGTATCCCATTTTCCTTGTTAAATTAGTACTAGCTGTAGTGTGCTTAAATTTCAACCAAGCATTTACTTTCTCATCCTATGAACACAACTACAGTGTGCTTGCAATCAGCAAGTATCCACTCCTCCTCTTACCTACACCACTGCAGTGTATACACAACACATTCAATAACTACAATATACTATACCTCCCTATTGCCATTCCCATCTCGGAATCTACTACTCCTAGATAGCCAGACATCAACGATTAGTACTACACACCCATCAACAATCCACTGCAAATTTGGTTACCAACTAATTTCTACAATTTACCAACTAACCAGAATTTTCATAAATTACAGTAGGCTAAGCAATACAGTGTACTATCAACAAACAATTCTCAGTATATCATTAACCAACCGAAACTTTCGGTTTAACTTCGATTAATAACGATTTACAGTGTTTATGCTACCCAGCCTTCAATAACAACTTAATTCGCAAATTGCATACTAACCGGAGCCGGTGCAGAGTCGAACAAAGGGTGGTGCGGCGGTGGCGAGAGGAGAGAATAGCCGAGAGTGTGGACAGGGAGACAGAGCAGTTGAATCGAGATGTGGTGTAGCTGTTTGCTTATGAATTCGTAGGGGAAGGAAATAAAATGGCACGGCAGCCGGTATATATAACCGAGGCACGGGAAGATGGCACTCGGAGGCGGTGACACCCGTCACCCATGCGCGATTGGCCGTGCCACGCGTGTGCCGGCTTGTCGGGCGGAGCCGACCGGTGTCCGGGCGCCGGTTTGGGTGCGGTACCGGCACGAATGAAGACATCCATGGCGGCCGTCGGCACGAGGTGCTCGGCTTCGGCACGAACATTTGGCATGGCGGTGCGGCGGGGAAAGGTTGGGCGCGGTACCGGAGAGGGAGTGAGATCGATGGCCGAAAATTGGGGAAGATGGCACGGTTTGAGTTTGGTTTAGCGTGAAGGAGAAGACAGCGTGAAGGACAAGACTCAATTGTTTGAGTCTACTGTCCATTATTAAGTAAAATATATTTGACACCTTTTGGATCCCGAACGGCACTCGAATAAATTCCAGAAAATTACGAAACTGATTCCTGGGTGATCCTTGAGTCGAACTTAAGTCATACTAAAAATAAAATAAATATTTTTATTTCATTATTTTATTATTATTTTATTGCCCGTTATTGTTTTCTTGACGTTTTCGCGCAACGTTTAACGTTCTAAGTTAACCCGAATATTCATACCTCAACTTTAAATATAGAATTTAATTTTTAAGTAATTTTTAATACGTACCGGTATTTCGCGGCCTTTACATATTAACTCCATATAATTTGCCGCCCTGTATGTGTATGAAAGAACAGTTCATGTTCTTGACCGTTTTAGTTCCAGGTCTCAAAAGCCCGGGACAAAAAATTGATGTATTCCTGCAACCGCTCATGGCAGAACTCCAACAAATGTGGGAAGTTGGTGTGCCTGCGTACGATATATCAACCCAAAGGAACTTCACTTTGAATGCGGCTTTGTTGTGGACTGTGAGTGACTTTCCAGCATATTCTATGTTGTCT
>JAYMSP010004644.1:0-15653 GCA_036897095.1 Plantago elongata
TTCAGACAAATCCTATGCAATCACACTACAACATTGCTATGAAGATATTGAGGTATGTGAAAGGTACTGTAGAAGTTGGGTTGTGGTATCTGAAGGATTGTGGTTTGATTTGGGTTGTTGACTATGCTGGATTTATGCGTGATAAGAAAAGTACCTCAGGAACTTGTCAGTTTCTGGGAACTAGACTTATCTCAAGGTTTGGCAGGAAGCAAAACTCAATTGCTACTTCTACCACAAAGGCTGAATATATTTTCGCTGGGTGTTGTGCATTAGAAATTTTGTGGATACAACAACAAATCAGAGACTATGGACTTAATGAAGAGAAAACTCTCATTTTATGTGACAACACAAGTGCTATTGCGATTACTCAGAATCCAAAGTTTCATGCTAGAACCAAGCACATTGATGTTAGACACCACTTGATCAGAGACCATGTTGACAAGGACACTATAAAGATACTCAAGGTTGGCACTAAAGACCAACTTGCAGATATCTTCACTAAGCCGTCGCAAGAAAGCAGATTCTTGAATTTGAGGCATAATCTTGGATTGATTGAGCTACCCAAGAACTGAAAAGAAGCTAAGGTTTATGAGAACAAAGTTACATAGAGTTGCTAAGTTTCTGGAATGGGTATCCAGAGACTCTATGGCATTATGGTACAAATAACTCCAAGTTTCTGAAATGGGTATTCAGATACTATGGAAGTGTATTTTTGGTATGTGAGACGGGAACTCAGAAAGGTATAATAACACTTTCGTGAGGGGGAAGAAAATAGTACCGAAGTACAATTCTCTGAAGTCAAACTATGTCTAGGATTATGTGTTTTTACCATTTATATGATAACACACATAAAACAAGTCCAAAGGTTTTATCTTCTCCCACGATAAGAGTGACTTGTGATTACACCAAGCCAAAAATCCATAATGAGGGCATTGTAAAATTTGTTGATTGAAATCATTGTTGGGGAAGCACTGAAGCCATTGATGAATATTTCAGTTTATCTCAATGGTTGAGATTAAACGGTGAGATAATACTGACGATAGAGAGAGAGTTTTGGACCCACTTGCATTTAATACAAAGCGTTATTTGTTACCATGCCAATGCATTGTACACAGTAACAAATGCATATCGTATGTATGTATTTTGTAACTGTTGTGATTCTAATGCTATATATAAAGGATTTGAGAAAATACAAACACTTTTCGCAAATCCAAAAAGTCACAACTTGCATCAAAATAACATTTTCTCTCTAATTTTCTGCAAAGAAAACCTGCAACTACTTCTGTTCTCTCTAGTCTTCTTAAAAAGAAGCACTAATCCAGAACCATAACCTTCTCGATATCAGATAATCTTTCACTATATAATGGCTTTTCCCAAACGGGCTTCAAGTTCTAAAGCTTCAACAACATATGTTGCGGCTGAAAAGCAAGCACTCAACCTGGAGATCTTGAATAATAGACTCCAAGGAGATTTTAACCCAGAACACTGGACCACCAACCACAAGATGCAATATGATGGTACCTTTGTGGGGAAACATCTAGAGGCAATAATTCTAGAGCATGCCGATAGAACTTCCGTCTTGGTTTTGCTTGAAAAAGCAAACTTGACGGGGTTTCTTTCAGCCCTTCCCAGTGAGACATCCTCACTGGATGTTCTTGAGTTTTTACAACAACTCAGAAGTGACCACTAAGCTGGTCAACGGGACTGAAAAAGTGTCCTTTAAAACCAAGGTGCGAAACCTTGTGATTGACCTGGACTGCCAAGGTTTCTGTGACATATTTGGCTTGGTCAATGAGGGCGAAGAATATGAGATGAACCCCAAGGACGAAAATCCTACTGCAAGTTGCCAAGGAAACATATAGTGAGTTCTCTGATATGTCAATCGCAGACACTCCATCAACTTACATTTTGGGAGATATCAGAGTCAGGTACTTGTACAATCTCTAGAATGTGCTAGCCTGTGTTCTACACAGAGCATTGGACGGTCTGAAGGGTTGAGCAGATTAGATTAGCCTGGAGAGATGGATGGCTAAATATATGATGACATCCCAACTCATGGAACCAGGAAAGCCCTTTCAAATGGGGTAAGTACGTGTTCATGATGTTTATCAAAGCTCTCAGAAGCTTTGATGTCAAGATTGAAAAAGGCCTCGCTGAGCCAAAGGCCACAAACATATATGGACTGAAGATATGCTAGATTCTGGAGAGATTCAGTCTAAATCTCAGAAACCTTGAGAAGCTTGAGACTAGTGATATTCTCTGGAAGTTCAGTTATGGAAATTGGCTGAAGCGAAAGGTTGTAGAAGAGCGTGAGGTTACTCAAGAGGTTGCACCTTCTGAGGTGGCACCAAAGAGAACCAAACTTAAGAGGAGAGTAGCTAAGAAACAAAAAGTTTTCGAGGATCCTGCAGAAAGCATTTCTACAGAGAGTACTCCAATTCCACAAAATGTTCTTGAAGTTCCATCTACCACTCCCACTTTGAAGATGCGTCCAGGGAGGAGGAGATGTTGAGCAAAAATAGTGGAAAGCTCTCTCTCTCCACATAAACTACAAGAATTATCGATAATTCTGTACCCTCAATAGAATATTTTGATGATGATGAAATGGTTCTCACACAGATCTTCAAAGCTTCAAAGAAAACCACTGATGCAATGAAGGCATCTGGTTCAAATTTGGGTGAAGTTTCTGAGAAGACATCCAAGACTATGGTTGCTAAAGATATTATTGATACACAAGAAGCAGTAACCACAGCCATTCAGAGTTCACTAGACTATATTCAAAAGTCTCTGAATGTGGATGTAGTGAAGGAGGATGCTGACATTACTTTCACTCTACAAGGACTGCAAGATGCGGTTATAAATGTTTCGATCTCAAACCCATCTGCTGAAATATTGCAGTCAGAAACACCAGCAACAAACATTGCTGAAGAAACTCATGTTGAGGAGCAAGTTTCCCAAAAAGTAGTAGAACGAGAACTTGATTCTGAAGTGCCAGAATCTTCTAACCGAGAAGAGGATTCACAAGCTCACCTGAAGCACTTCACGTAGCAAAGAAGTCTATATCTGACTTGTTTAAACATAGTTGTTTATTAATTGGCCCAAGAAGAAAATAAAGCAACAGAAGAGGCTACAAGGCCTTCTTCAGAAAGAGAATAAGAGGCTTCACAAGCCTCAGCACCAAAAGAATTTGAACTTGTCTCACAGACTCCAAGTGAGGAAGAATGAGAAGTGATGAAAACATCACCAATTGAAAAGGAACTGTCAGAAACCTTTAAGGCTTCTAAAGAACATGTTTCTGAGCCTTCATCATCGAAAGTTTGCCTAACATATTTCTCAGAAAGTCGGCACTTCTATTTTACATATTCTTTCTAAATCACACATTATTGTTTTTGCTTCTATAGGCTCAAACTGAAGCAGAAAACGTACAAGAAGGTGAGGTTGCGACCCCTTCAGTACCATTGGATATTGATGAAGCCACCCCAGCTTCAACACATGAAAGACATCCAGAGACTGAACAAGTCTTTGAACAAGTTGTTTCTGAGCCTCCCCAACCAGAGGTAAGTGAACACTCAGATAACAACAAATTGTTTGTAAAAATATAACTTTTTGAAAATCCATCTAATGTGTTGATTTTTATCCTTAGGTTCAAGTCGAAAGAGTACTTGCTGAGGAACAGACTACCTTGTCTCACCCTCGCAATGAAGTATATGAAGCTGCCATTCCAATGGTAGAACCTTCTGAGCTTGCAGTTGAAACTAAGGTAATTCAGAAATTGAATTCATCTTTCAAACTCAGATAGCTTTAAAGTCTTTGAATAAAATACATCTCTCTGTTTCAGGATTTAAGCATTGTACCATCAACTTTTGCATCATCTTATGATGAGGTGCACAAGTTCTTCAGAGAGAAAACCATAAAGAAGCATCTCCATCTATTCAAGTCATGGCAGAAACTTCGATGTGCTGATCTTACGGATATTGCCAACTTGATAGACAATAAGGCTAGACAAGAAAGAGCCTTGGATCTGGAGACTTACATCCATGCCACCTATTATGTAAAGAGTTACAGTTTCTCTGCGGTGATGCATGAAGGATTCTCTGAAGAGATAGTACAACTGCTTGAAAAAGCATTTCTGGATGCAGATGACGAAACTAGAAGGCGGATGGCTTACAAGCCTACCTTTGCCCAAGAATATGAGTGTTTACCCTTCTGAATAGGAGGAAGTATATGGGCAGACACCACTTCACCAATGGTGATCAATCTAGTATCTGATGATGAGGAGGAAATTGATGAGAATGAATTTGAGGACCCTCCCTCTGAACATCCAACCAGAATGGATGATATTGAGGATGATGATGAGACTCCCACTCCAGGAGCTGGTGGAAATGCTCAGGCTAGAGGAGCATCTAGTGCAGGATTACCATCTGCACAGAAAGTGTCAACACCACCACCAACTTCAAAATCACCAACTCACACCTGTCAACAACATGATGAAGAACATGCAGCAAAGATTGTTGAATGGGAAGCTGAGGCTAGAGCTTCCAAAATGAAGAAAACATTGGAGAGAGAGGCTCAAGATCAATCTGAGCTTAATGACTTGCTTGCTGAGAAGAAGTTAAAATCAAGAAACTGGAGGCACTAAACTAGAAGGTAAGGGAACTTCTTGGTGAGTAAATCAAACTAAAACATTCACTGGAATATTCCGTGGTTCAACTTGAATCAATTATAGAATATAAGCAAAATGCTAATGTTGCAGTGGAATTAGCCAGACCTTCACAAAACAAAGGGAAGAAAGTCATTGATGCCCTTTAAGCTGAGTCCTCTGATGATTGGTCTGATGAGGATGGCACTAACCATCCTGCGGGAAGGGATGAGGAGGAAATGGAGGTAGACAATCTAAATGAGCACATGGTTGTGTCTCATCTAAAGAGAAAGGTGATTGCACCCAAGGCCTTTGATGAAGCACCAAAAGACAACAATGTTTTTGAGAACAAGTCATCATCTTGAAGAATCTGAGAAATGAATTGTTTTAACAAAACAATATTGCATTGGCCACCATCCCTCCAGAAATGTTTTTAAAGCTGCAACTCCAATTGCTCCAGAACACCATCTGAACATTCCAAATATGTCCATGGTGGTTCTTCAAGACAACACCCCACTTAGAACACATCTAGGGAGCATCCTGGAATGAACATAATACAAAGAAGAAACGCAAGGTTTGGGAGAACCAGCAATGAAGATCTTCCACCCAGATCAAAAGATGCATTAATTGAGTATACTAAGACTCATGATAGCCAATCTACATACCAATGCATAAGACAACAGACTGGCTACTGGATTCTGGATTCCAACATTTATTGTTGAATAAGAAATTTCATGATCCTATCTTTAATCAGATGATGGCATGGACAGCCAGAAGACCCCATCTGATAAAATCTTGATCATGTGAAGACATGGCTTGATTTTTTGAAGTAAAACTAAGAAGAGATTCCATGGCTAAGGACATGAAGGAAGAATTTCCTATATACAAGCCAGATGATGTTCCTAAAGTACCTAAACTAGTGGGAACATGATATAGCTCACAGAATAAGCTTGAAGTGCTAGCTTATGAGTCATACTACATGACCAAGAATGATTATGAAGATGACTTACATTATTTGAGAGTCATATACAAGCACTTCAAATTGATTGAGACTAAGATTGAGCATGCCTGGAAATGGGAAAGAGCCTATTGGGTTAGACAATTTCATAAGAAGAATCATGATCTAGACTACAAAGAAAAGTGAAAGATTGCAAGAGAAACTGAAATTGTTGTAAGAACCTATCTCTTTGACTATGTCATTGACAAAAGAGAGCACAAGGATAAGAGATTCTAAAACTAACCCAGGAGGACTGACTGAAGTTGCTGACAACCTAAGTTTTTTGAAGAACCTGAAGATTTGAAGACTAAGGACTTAGAATGTCACTTGGAGCTTGGACTCTCATGTTGTTCTATTTTCCTTATGTATTGTTTTGTGTATTTTTGTTGATGTACTCTTTTGATATATTCTTGTAAGTTATTTTATGTTCTGTAATTGTAACTTCTGATGATCATACTCTCAGATACTTTAATAGAAGATAACTCGTCAGCAAAGATCACTCCTTGTGATTTGGTTGTTGTCTTACTTTCTGCACTTGTATGAACTTAACTGCTATATCATTCTGAAATGATTAAGTGCTGGAAATTTGACTTCTCCAATCTGTAATAGGACTTTAGTAATTACTCATTGTTGTCTGATCAGAAAGGGGGAAATTTGTTAGGAATATATGTTAGTATTTTGATCACACAACACAATGACTTATCCTAGTTCCAGAAAGGTGTTTAGTACTCTAGGTCACTTGACCATTGTAAAGAAGAAATACACCAAGTACGATAGTTTTTATAAACCTTGTAATAGGATGTTAGGTATCTGAATATAATTTTTATTTAGCTCGAAAAAGACCAAGAATGAGGCATCCAAGCAAAGGAGAAGACCTTTTGCACAAAGGTATCTGAAGACAAAGGAGGAAAGTCTCCTTAGATTCTTGCTTCCAGAAATTCATGTAAAGACTTGTGTTTTGTTCACAAAACAAAGTCACAACAAGTTTCAGAGATAACATGTTTCTGAGAGATAGAACATGTGATGCTTTAGAAAGCTACATGCATCCGTTGAGACTACAAGACGAAATATAGTACACTACATTTAATGCTAGACATAATTGTCACTATCCTTCTGCAGAACTCTCTCAAAAGAGATAGACGCACGGGAGTACTAATTTCAAGATATGAACGGATTAAATTTGAAATATGTCTAACGGATACTATTCAAACAACTATCAAGTTCACCTATAAATATTACCACTTAGAAGCTGAGAAATACACACACGAACTACGATCATATGAACTATTAAGCAAGTATTCTCTCCGGCATTCTTATTACAATTCTCCAAGCTATCTGTTGCGACTAACAAGCTCGAGAATTCACTAATAGTTCTAAGTGTCCTGATCGTTCTACAAGTAGTGTAATTTGTGAAAGAGTTGAATTATTGGATACCTATTTGAGATTCATTCTCTTGAACAAATCTCACAATCTTGGGTCACTTTAAGGAGAACCTACCATATACTGAAAAAGTATATCAAGTAGTGTCGTCCCTTCAACCTCTTGGACATAGCTGAAAAGTTATAAAGAGAAGCTCACCTGACAATCAACTTATAGCCAACACCATCAAGGTGTGGAGTACATGAAGTACTTGATTTGGGAAATCAAGGAATAAATCCAAGGTTATCTTGAGTACAGGAAGTACCTGGCTCTAGGAGCTGGGGAACAACTCAGGGGGGACATTTGGTTGGGAACCATTTGTTATAGGAATCATAGAATATGATCAATTGTAAGGAGAACTCAATTATATGTTCTAGTGGATTCTAGGTCTCTAAAGGTCGAGTGGATTAGTTGGAGGATTACGCCACCTCTAGATACCATTATATTTGCTGTGTTATTTACTTTCTGTATTTACATTTCAGCAACACACACAGACACACACACACACACACATATTTACTCGTGGTAAGCACAAACTCATTTATATATCGCATAAAGAATTCCGCTCTCTGATTATAGGTATCAGATACCTTCAAGTATCTGAGAAATCGTGTTTATCAACAAAAGTTTGAAAAGACTATTCACCCCCCCCCCTAGTCTTTTCCTTTACCGTTATATGGACCAACAATCATAATCCACATAATAATGTTGAAGATAATGAGGATGCGGTTCAAGCCGATTTAGAAATCGTTACCAATGTTGATGGTACTCAGTGTATTGGTACTTTTCATTACGATTCACATGGTTTTTCTTCTCTTAACATGGGTCCTAAGGGTGAACTAAAGTTCATTAGCTTTGCTTTGAGGAGGATTGATTTTTTGTTTGGAGAAATGAACTGTTTGAAGAGAGAGTATGTGGATTTCTGCTTTGTTCAGTATTCCCGAGATGCTAAGTAAGTTCTTTTTTTTTTGTTCAGGTTTGAACAATTCTTGTATGGTTTTGTAGGCTTATTACTTATGTTAACCTTTTATTATTTTTATCTGTTTACAGGGCAAACTTTCAGTTTGTAAATTTCACTGATCGGTACAATATCACTGCTGAGGAGGTGTTTTCTATGTTTCCTAATGAGTTCATACATTCCGGTGTCATCGATTCTTGGGCTTTAGTGCTGAATGATTGTCATAGGAAGGCAAATGATAATGAAAAGGTTCTGCTTGCGCTTAGCTCCTTCAGTAAGTGATTTTTCTCTTGTGTATTTGTGCTTACAAATAGTATAATTTTGTTATAGAGTTGCATAATTTTGTTATGTTGGAATATGTTTATGTTCTTGCCTTTTACTATGTTCATGTGTATTTTTGTATGAAAACTGTGTATTATTGTATTTTTTATGTGTATATCTTTGTAGTTTTTTGTAGTATCATTTGTGTAGGCTTGCTGGTATATTTGTGAGTCAAGAGCAGAAAGACAGTTTTTCAATGAAGATGAGTCAAAGAAATTTGTATTACATGCATTTGATGATTTTATTGAGGATAGTCTTGCTGATATTAGAGGCTTTCTTCAAACTATTCGGATGGTAACTTCTACTCTTTTTTTTAGGTTCCTGTTTTAAGTTATATAATATTTTCAAGTATTTTCGTAACCCTTTTATTCTTGTCTTTTGTTTTTCATAGTTCTTTGTCCCTATCTTTTATGAGTAGCGCGAGCATTATGCATGTTGTGTGGTTAATCTTGACCTAAGGAAGATACAGTACTTGGATAAACTTCCACCTCACAATGTCGGTGATGTATACACATTGATGACTACTTTGGTAGGATACTTTTTTTTTACTTTTTTTTCTTATTTTTTTTTTTTTTGTTTTACTTAAGATAATGTGTGTTTTTTTTGCTTTTTTTTTTTCAGAGTGTGGTTTTCCAGACATTTCTTACTGGTATTGGTCATCCTGATGCCGAGGAAGTATTTGGGTTTGCTAATTTGATTGTCACATTTAAGTGGACATCAACCGAAAAGAATGCAGATTGTGGGGTTTTTGTTATGAAAAATATGGAGAAGTTTAGAGGATACCCTTATCCATGCCTGGATCTCATGTTGGTATGCTATTCTTTTTCTTTCTTTTAGTTATGATTTTGAGGTATAATTGTGTATTTTTGTGGTATAATTTGGTATTCCTGATAGTTTTTGTGTTAATATGATATGTTCATTTGTTTTTTGTTATGTTTTCAAGTATAATTGTGTATTGTTGGGGTGTAATTGTCTATTATTGTTTCATAATTGTTGGATTATCATGTGAACGAACTGCAGCTCTCATTGAGGCGTGTTTTACATGTAGATATTCTTGCGTTGCTCCTGCTTGCTGATGTGAATTTGTTGAGGTCAAGTTTGCTGGATGTTGTTGGTGATTTCATTGGTAGAAGAGACGAGCTTATACCATGGCTCATTGTTGAGGAGAAAGAACAAAAGAAACTGAAGAGAAAGGCTAAGGGTGTTTGGAAGAAGAAAGATATTGAGGCCCCCAAGGATGGAGGTGATGATCAAGCGAAGATATCAAAAGTGCAAGATGATGACGATTACTTTGAGCCACCCCTTGGCTTATGGAAGATGGCGAAGAAAATGAAGAAATTGAAGTTGTAATCTGTCTGTGTAGAGGATTTGTTATTTTTATGTTATTTAACTGGTGACCTTAAAGTGTCTTTTTACAAGTTTATGAAAGAGGAATAGAAGTTTATATTCTTGAAGAAATATAAGTTCTTCAGGAATAGAGGTTCAGTATTTTGTGTTCTTAATTCTATTATATGCAATTAGAGGTTATTTAATGTACAACAATTTTATGTTCATGCACAATTCTAGTCATAGAGAGCTGCTTAATTAATATATAATTATGCTTCTTATATACACAAGTGTTTTTCAGTTATGTACAACTTTATTTCAATAAGCAATCATGAACAATTATTAGAAGTCAAATCAATCATATATTAATTTGGTCATTAATATACAATTATTCATCAATCATGTCCAACTATCAAGTAATCATTAACATTTGAAGAGCCAAACAATATCATAATGAAGTAATCTTCATTTACAGATTTATGTTAAAACATAGACATCAACAAGTTTCTTTCAAACATACACAATTTGCACTCAGTTACATACAATTAGCTTTTAGATTAGGTTTTCTTTTCTTGGAATAAGCGTTGTTTCAGTTAAATTTGTAGTCTTCGCAAAATTTCCCTTCTCAATGTGGCTCTTAATGCGTTTCTTGCTCCGGCCTTTCATTTAAATGTGTGGTGGATTAAGCATAGTTGTGCTTACATTTGGCATAATACTGATAGTTTTATTATCTTGTACTCCCACGAGTTGGTTGATTGCAATTAGATCCCACTGGTATGAGTCTTCCAACAATCTCCTAGCATCCATATTGCTTTCTGATTTCATAATCAAGACAACATATACTATGTTCATCTGATGTCTCCATGCAATGCATTCTGGCTCATTCTCATTTGTTGCCTTCTTCATTTTTTCCTATCCCAAATCTTTTTTTTTTATAAACCTTGTCCACCATGGCAAAAAGTATTTTTGAGGCAATTGTAAAACATCATTTTCTTTTAGGGCTCTTAAACAGTGGATACATAGTCAACCAACCTCTTCAAGATGCTTGCAGTTGCATGTCACATATGCATCACCATCTTCATCATACTTGAAGTCTACAATTCCAAAATCTTCAGGATCTACCTGAAATTTAACCATGTATTGCTTCACTCCGTTTTCAAAGAAGTTTAAGTAACTTTTGTTAGCTTCCGAATTTTTAAATTCTTCGTCAAATAAGTCATAAATTTTCAAGGTATATATCTGCAAATTGTGTAAATAATACAATATATTAGACAATTAACATTTAAAATAGACAATTTCCATACAACAATAGACAATTTAAATGTGTAAAAATTATATCATTTAAATTGAATAATACACAATATATATACACAATACTAGACAATTTAAAGTTTGAAATATGCAGGTTACCTTAGTAGTCTGCCACAATAAGCCATGGTTGCTTTTTGGTTGTGCGTATCCTTTCAAAATTTTGAACTCGTTACCAGTTTCGGTCTCCCTCCATCTATCTAGTGCAGCATTAAACAGCTTGAGGAATTGGGTGAGTGAAGTTTGTTTGTTGGAGTTTACTGAAATTGAATGGTTTGTGCTCTCACTTCTTTGTGATGATAACATACCGGCAGAAAATGCATGTTTGTTCAAACACCTGCACCACTTTTGCCTCAGTCCATATAGTTTCTTAAACCAAGCATCATTTTGAAGATTGTATACTTCAATCATTGATGACTATTCCCTTTCAAATTGTTCCTCATTGTAGCATAATTTCAAACATTTGTCAAATTTCTCCTTGAATTTTGCATCATGTCTAAGGAGTGCAGAATGGCTTATAGCATTTTGTTCAATGTGTCAAACACACAATCTATGCCTTGTTTCTTCATTGAACACCTGCAATTTTAAATTTATCATCATTTTTAGTTATTTGTTATATACAACTTTATTCTAATACTACACAATTTACATGTATAATAGACAAGTTAAAATTAGTTAACGACTACAAAACGTCAATTTACCTGTTATATGGCATTGGACATAGGTACATCTTTATCAGTGAATAAGGTGATTGGTTTTTTGCTATCCATACATCTGATAAAATTTTCCAGAAGCCAAACAAATGTTTCAATTTGCTCATTTGCCAAGAATGCACATCCAAACATTGTATTACTCCAATGGTTGTTAACTCCAACAGTTGGAGCACAGGACAACTCGTATATATTTATTCTGAAATGTTGTATCAAACACTACCACATCCTCAAACAAGTTGTAATCTTCCTTCATCATCGAATCAGCCCAAAATAGTCAACATAATCTGAAAAATATACAATTACACGTTACTTATATGCAATTACCATACATTAATATACAACTCTACTTACACTTATAGAAGAAGTTTGGTTCTTTTTGCTGCTTTTGATATAGCATGTTCACTACATTTTGAGCATCGACACTGCCAGTCTCATGATTTCTGAACCTATTTATATGGTTTAAATGGTCTCTTTTTGTATGGCCAACATTTTTCCTGCCCAAACAATTTGTGGTCAAGTATCTATATGAAATTGTAGGTTTTATGCCGGACTTCTCCATGGCTTCGATGGCATCTGCCTTGTGCTTGTCAATTCTTCTCTCTACCCTATGAAGATGTTACCACTTAGGTCTATTATATGGATGCGTGTCAGTCATGTGGTGCCAGTTAACCGTATAAAGGTTCGTCTCTCTGCTATGCGTCAACCTCAGGCCAACCTCACATTTTGACCGAGTGACATGTACTCTCCTTGTATTTATTTTTTTCTTAATATCTGCAGTTCCTGGAATGTGTGAGGAAGGTGTTTTTGATGGGTTTTTTTTTGGTATGTGTACGTCCTTCAGCAGAGCATCTGGAATATTTTTCCCTCACTTTTTTGTCATCTTTAAAACGCTTTGTTGTTGAGAGCTTCACACCAAAACCTAGTATAACAGCCTGTCTTCTATATTGCTAATACATTTCTTCATATTTTTCTGCTGATTTTCCTTCAAATGATCATAGTAATTCTTCGTCAACATTTTCAGGTACAATATCACCTGAAAAATGCAAAGTTATACATCATTAATATGCATCTACACTCAAAAAATACACCAAAAAGATACAACAATTAGTGGCATCATAGGAACTTCCTTCATACTAGCATGGTGATCGACCGGCACACATGAGCATGTCCACAATCTGTACTAACTACTTCATATCTAACATACACAATTTCAGCATAGAAACATGCAGTTACACTCCAAAATACACTAAAAAGATACAACAATCAGTGGCTTCATATGAACATCCTTCACACTAGCATGGTGATCGATCGACGGACACATGAGCATGTCCACAATCTGTACTAGCTACTTCATATCTAACAAACACAATTTCAACATAGAAACATGCAGCTACACTCCAAAAATACACTAAAAAGATATGACAATCAGTGGCTTCATAGGAACTTCCTTCATACTAGCATGGTGATCGATCGACATACACATGAGCATGTCCACAATTTGTACTAGCTACTTCACATCTAACATACACAATTTCAGCATAGAAACATGCAGTTACACTCAAAAAGTACACTAAAAAGATACAACAATCAGTGGCTTCATAGGAATATCCTTCACACTAGCATGGTGATCAATTCATAACACATGAACATGTTCACAATCTGTACTAGCTACTTCATGTCTAACATACAAAATTTCAACATATAAATATGCAGTTAAACTCCAAAAACACATTAAAAAGATACAACAAGGAACACCCTTCATACTAGCATGGTGATCGATCGACACACACATGAGCATGTCCACACTCTGCACTAGCCACTTCACATTTAACATACACAATTTAAACATAGAAACATGTAGTTACACTCCAAAAACGCTAAAAAGATACAACAATCAGTGACTTCATAGGAACATCCTTCACACTAGCATAGTGATGGATCGACACACACATGTGCATGTCCACAATCCATACTAGCCACTTCACATCTAACATACACAATTGCAACACAGAATCATGCAGTTACACTGCAAAAATACACTAAAAAGATACAACAATCTGTGGCTTCATAGGAACATCCTTCATATTAGCATGGTGATGGATCTACACACACATGAGCATGTCGACAATCTGTACTAGCTACTTCACATCTAACATACACAATTTCAACATAGAAACATACAATTACACTCCAAAAACACACTAAAAAGATACAACAATTAGTGGCTTCATAGGAACATGTTTCACACTAGCATGGTGATCGATACACACATGTGCATGCCCACAATCTGTACAAGCTACTTCATATATAAGATACATGATTTCAACATAGAAACATGCAGTTACACTCCAAATATACACTAAAAAGATACAACAATCAGTGGCTTCATAGGACCATTCTTCATACTAGCATGGTGATCAATCGACACACACATGGGCATGTCCACACTCTGTACTAGCCACTACACATCTAACATACACAATTTCAGTATAGAAACATGAAATTACACTCCAAAAACACACTAAAAAGATGCAACAATCAGTTGCTTCATAGGAACATCCTTCACATTAGCATGGTGATCCATCAACACACACATGAGCATGTCCACTGTAAGAGCCGCAAAAATTCGGTACGTGTTAGAAATTAATTTTAAAATTGATATTATTATTTCGACATTAAACCGTGAATATTGGGTAAATTTAGAAATTAAACGTCGAGCGAAAACGCTAGAAAATTATTAACGGGTAATAAAATAATAATAAATATAATAAAATAAAAATATTTATTTTAATTGTTGAAGAAATATCACCCAGGAATCGATTTCGCATTTTTTTGGAATTTATTTACGTGCCGTTTGGGATCCAGAAGAAGCCAGGTGTATATAGTGGTAGAAAGACCATTGTACCCCTTACATTAACTCTTCTTCTTCCTCAAATCCCATCTTCTCCCGTTCCAACCAAACAACCCCAAATCGACATTTCCTCCCAAAGCCGCCGGTTTCCACTCCTCAAACCGCCGCCCATCCGTGCCAAGCCCGCCCAAACCGGCACCACCGCTCTGGTCTCCTCTCAAACCGCGCCCCACGGACCGGCCACCTCGTGTTGCTTCTTCCTCGCGCCACGATGGGCAGCTCCGCCGGCCTCCACCTATAAATAGGCGGCTCGGCCTCCCTTCTCCCCTCACACCTTCAAGATGGAAGAAACTGAACTATTAGCCTTTGCCCAGTTCGACCTCTTCCGCTCTTGATTCGATTCGATTTTCCTTTCCCCTTCATTTCTCCCCCTTTCACCGCGCCCCACCGCGCGTCGCCGCCGCCCCTTGATGGAACTAGTGTCATCGAGCACGAGCGAATCCCAGTTAGTAGTCTCGCTGCGAGTTATAGTTAATTTTGGGACGGGAATTTGAGTTGTTCTAATACTGTGATTCAATGTGTATATGGACTGTTGGTTGAGCAGCTTGTTTGAGTAGTAAATGTACAAATTTGCAAGTTAAGTTAGTAATATGCGAAGCTCAATTAGAAGATTCAGCTTCATTTTCCAATTTAAAATGAATCTGACGTTTATTGCTCAAGTTTTGGTCATTTTAGCAACCTTATGTTCTAAGTAGCAGTATACTGCAGTTAGTTGTTGAGTAGGAGAAGAAATGAGTAAACTGCAGTGGTCTATGAAGCTGTGCAATTCTTGCTTTTGTTATTTAAAACTCTTCTGCTTGTTAGATGTTACCTGTTGACTCGCGTATGTGAAGAAAAGATACTAATGCTATGCCGCACTATAAATTAACTAGTAATGGTTTCAAATTCGATGTGATATGATCTTGCTGCTTGAATTGGTTATTGTACGTCGTGTTGCGAACCGAATTGCTGTTGTTATGAAATCTGTTTAGAGGTGACTTTGCTAAGAATGATTTGGTATATGTAGTATTGTGACTTGGAAGCTGTATGCGGGATATATGTATGCTCATTTATAGTTTGAT
>JAYMSP010004645.1:0-15653 GCA_036897095.1 Plantago elongata
TGTGACAGGACCGACGGGGAGGTGGATCTGGCAAATACTCTCTAGGCGGGAAAACTATCTTTTATCTTCTCTCTACTTTCTTTACCCAAACGATCGTGGAGGAGGGGGTTGTGAAAAAAACTAACAGTAACATGCGAAACTATATTTGTAAAATAATATGTGTTGTGTATTTGTTGGGTGGCAACATACAACCGCAGAGTTGTTGGAAACAAACCTATTGAGTTTGATGTATACTTTTTTATTTTGTTTTGATTCGGTTTATGAAGGATATAATTGCTTTAAAGAAAACATTTACATGTTACTAATTAATAGGTCGGGTATATATGGTAGGATTATATTTTTGAATTCTCTATAATTAGCTTAAACAAACACTCAATCATATACTTTTAAATGAATAAATATTACAGATCGATACCACGACCAACATTGTTATATAATGAATACCTTATCTTCTCAAATAATTAATTTATTATTATTTTTATTTATTAATAAAAGTAAATTATGTTATATAGATTAGATATCTAAGCATTTTATAACTAAAATTGGTGTCGTTTAGGTTGTTGGAATGGTGCATGCTTTATAAACAATTCAAAGAATTCAAACTTACACACTTCTCTCCCTCTCTCACCTACTTACAATCAATCAAGAAATTCAAGAATTTGGCCCCTAATTTGCATCGCCGATCTCCATTACAATCCAACTCCACCCACCATTCTAGGTCTCTTCGTCCACCTTGACGGACACTCCCATAAACCCAAAATCCCCTCTTTATATTCTCCAATCAACAAAAACAACCCCATTATTTATTCTCACCTGATCGATCACAAAGACTCCACCTTTTTTCAGTTCCAATGGCGTCGACACCATCTCAGGCACTCTCCAAACCCTTCTTCTCCACCAAAGCCACCTCAAAGACACCCTTTTTCTCCCTCCCAAAAACCCAATCCCTCAAACCCTTCACTGTCCGCTCCGTTGCTGTTGCTCCCTCTTCCGTCTCTTCCAAGCCCTCTGACAAGATCAAGAATGTGAAGGCTCGTCAGATCATCGACAGCAGAGGGAATCCCACTGTAGAGGTTGATCTGGTTACTGGAGATGGTGCTCTGTATCGGTCGGCTGTGCCGAGTGGGGCGTCTACTGGGATCTATGAGGCACTTGAGCTGAGAGATGGTGACAAGGCTGTGTATGGGGGTAAAGGTGTGTTGAATGCGGTTAAGAATATTAATGAGTTCTTGGGTCCCAAGCTTCTGGGTGTTGATGTCAGGTATAAAGATTGTGCCTTTTGTTTTATTTGTTTCGCTTTCTTGTTCTTTACCATTGGTGCCAATTTATTTCTGCTGTGTTTTTGTTACAGAGTAAGTATAATTTATCTACATACGGAACTATATTTTCAAGAAAATAATCGATGCTATTAATCAAAATGTGTATGTTCTCAATATCTATGTTTTTCTCTCTAGATAGGTTGGTTAGAGGCCGTGTCTCTAGATACTTTGTGTTTTGTTATTGCTTACTTTGTAGAAATTGGATTTTTTTTTGTTTACGCGAATTCATTTAGTTTTGCAAAGCCGATATCTATAGGAAACAAGGGGGGAAAAAGTGCTTTGTTGTATTGGGTTTGAGGTATCAGCTTACTTCTTGCTTGTTTTTATTGGTTTGTAAAAAGCTTTACATTGAAATAAAATAAAATCCTGCAGTCCCTGAATATTCGGTTGTGAGCTTAAGGTATAATGTAAAAGTAGTGAAGATAAATTGAAGTGGTAGTAACTAGTGGAGATAAATTGAAGTGGCAGTATGTGTCCCTAAATGGGTGATGCACATGAATGTATGGCTTATTAAAAATTGAAATGTGACAATTTGTATTAGGACATATATAAATATTACATTAGGTATGGAACTGAGGAGTACCATTTTGGAGAAATAAGACAGAGTATGCGAATTGGTTTAGTTGCATAGTGTAGACTAATAAAAACAACGAATTTTTTTTGTGCTTATATGCTGAAATTCAAGTTGAATTTCGTTGAAGGAAGAAAATTTAACTTAACTAATTGATAGCTGTTGCGTAACTGCCTGGAGTGTCTTGTAAATGTAAGAGATATGCTTGCTTGCCCGGAGTGTGTTATAAATGTAATAGATATGATGTTACTCAGGATAGAAGTATTTTGTTGTACATTATATTTGGCTAAAAGCTCTGGTATTTCTTGAGAATGTGAAAAACATCATTGAACCCAAAACGGCTGATAGTGTGTACTTGAATCAATGTTGTGTAGCAATGGGCAGCCAGAAACTAAGGAGAGAAAAGCACAATTTTCAGCCTGGACATATTTTAAGTTTTTTTACGTAGTTAGGAGATAAGATTTGTGTAGTGTTTACACTATCTTGGTATTAAATTTGTAATTCTAGAGGTGAAGTGATTTACTTAACTTTATTATTTTTGTGTTTCCAAAAGGAATCAGAATGCTGTTGATGCAATGATGCTGGAGATTGACGGAACTTCAAATAAGTCAAAATTGGGGGCTAATGCAATTTTAGGAGTTTCCCTTAGTGTTTGCCGAGCTGGTGCAGGAGCTAAGGGAGTACCCCTCTACAAACACATCCAGGAGATATCAAACACAAAAGAGCTTGTTATGCCGGTCCCAGCATTCAATGTCATCAACGGAGGCAGCCATGCTGGTAACAATCTGGCCATGCAAGAGTTCATGATACTGCCAGTCGGAGCAACTTCATTTTCTGAGGCACTTAGGATGGGTAGCGAAGGTTAGTGAACCATTAATCAATTTACCGCGTATAATGTGAATCAAACCATCTCTCTTGCAAATTGCTCTAGCTGACATGAATAATGAACAATAACGCTTCAAAAAGATTCTTATCATGTAGTATTACAATAAGATTACAAGTTATATTTTATTTGATTTATGTAATGGGAGATATAATGAATGCATCAAGTGTTGGACTTCAATTGTACGGGAATTTGGGCAAGAAGTCTAATCATGCTTCCATTTACCTTGCAGTTTATCACACCCTGAAAGGAATTATCAAAGCTAAATATGGACAAGATGCTTGTAATGTCGGAGATGAAGGTGGATTTGCTCCTAATGTGCAAGACAACAGGGAAGGGTTGGTATTGCTCATGGATGCAATTGAAAAGGCTGGTTACACCGGCAAGGTAGTTATTTTGCTAAGTTGCTCATGTTCATTGCTCTCAATTCACTGCATTGGTGGTTTATATTTTTTGCAAACATTTTGGTCCAGATCAAAATTGGGATGGATGTAGCTGCTTCAGAGTTTTTGACTAAGGACGCGAAGTATGATCTGAATTTCAAGAAACAACCAAATGATGGTGCTGATGTGTTGTCAGCCGAGAGCCTTGGTGATCTGTACAGAGAATTCGTTCGAGATTTCCCTATTGTATCTATTGAGGATCCATTTGACCAGGATGATTGGAGTTCGTGGTCATCATTGCAATCTTCAGTAGATATCCAGATTGTAGGTGATGATTTGTTGGTCACTAATCCAAAAAGAATTGTTGAGGGGATCCAGAAGAAGGCCTGCAATGCCCTGCTATTGAAGGTATGCTGATGCCCTGCTATTGTAGTTGATGAATTGTTGGTAAATGAGTCTGGTGCAATATTTCCTCACCTCTACCTATACTGCAGGTTAACCAGATCGGAACTGTTACTGAATCTATTCAAGCAGCGCTCGACTCCAAAGCAGCTGGATGGGGAGTGATGGTTAGTCACCGTAGTGGTGAGACCGAAGACAATTTCATTGCAGATTTGTCTGTTGGGCTGGCTAGTGGACAGGTACGAAAACATTCAATATTAGATATAGTCCATATTTAAATGTTATTAACTAGAATTTACTATCTAAATGTTTACTACTTTATTTGTGCACAGATCAAGACCGGAGCTCCTTGCAGAAGTGAGCGTTTGGCTAAATACAACCAGGTACATTGTCATATTAATGTTAAGATACATGGTTTTATTAATGAACATTCCATGAACCGTAATGACCAATCTCATGTACTTGTGACTGTAGCTTTTGCGCATTGAAGAGGAACTCGGAAATGTTCGCTATGCTGGTGAAGCTTTCAGATCCCCATAAGAAAAGATAACGTAGATGGACACTACATTCAACCAGGCGTAATGACACTACTGTCATATTATCTTGATTTTGTATATCAATTGCCCCAAGATGTCGGTTAAGAACGAAGCTGGTATCTTCACTGAGCGCCACTGATGTAGCAGTCATCTTACTAGAAATAAAGACAAATGTTGCGGTTTAGTTATTGTGATTTGTTACGGCCTAATTTAAATTGAGTTTTGTGCTTCATCTGTAATGTTGGAACAAGTTTCTTGAGCCTGCCAAGATTTTGCACTCTGATGCCCAATTTTCTGTTTTCATTTGATGTATAGAATCTTTTGAAACTTAGGATTGCTTTGATAATATGGAGAGAATTAAATTAACCACCGAAAGTTAAGAAAAAGAGTGAAAGTGTTATGCAAGACTCGATAATGTTGCCAATTAATTTGATGATTTCTGCAAATAAGACTTTGTTGAAATTTATTAAATAAAAATATAGTATAAATTATAATTAAGTAACAGAATGAATTTTCAGTTGAAGAAAATATTTATTTAAGTGTTGAAGCCAGAGAGATTCTTGGACTCAACAAATAGACTACATGGGTCAGGATTTCGAGTTGACTCCTTTCAGAGGAGTGACTCGTGTCATGGAATCACATTTGCCATGACCGCAGATGAGTTTGTGTTGGCAAATAGCGTGCACAAGGGTGATTGGGAAATGTCATGGACTGGAGAGCAGATTTGGACATGACGGAGAATAATGCAAAAAATTTTCCGAACAAAAGTGTCCAACTAAGTACGGGCTGGATACCCTCCCAAAAAATGCCTAGTGCAACTGTGCTATGTGCAAGCATTATGCTTAAGTAAATGATGTGGCAACTTCCTAACAAATTATACATTCTGCTCTGGCGAACATACAGACAGATTTTGCAGGAAATTCAGTTTCCTAGGCCTAGGCTTATACACTACAACTTTCTAGATGGTCAATAGTAGTACCATCGTAAAGTACATATATACTCATCATGACAGGAGCACATACTTTGAATAACCCATCGCGAACTGAATATATCAAACTATGTTGATGGTCATGAGCCCCATCACCAGCTGTAAAAACTGAAATCCACAAGCTTAATGGATTAGTTACTGAAGTTGGTGATCAACCCTATCCTGGTTACGCTTTTCGATCAGGTCTCAATAGGTGGACCAACATATGGTCCATTACGCATGTAGATATCTGGTGTGTCAATTTCTTCAAGCCATGCATATTCCTTGTCGTTCATATTCTCATCTTCATTGGCATCTGCAAAACTCAACAAGAAGTTACGTTAGCAAATTCTGTGCAGGCAAGTATGCAACACAAACGAACGTAGCAATCTCTGAAGAGTTTACAACAAGTTCCGGTGAAGATGCTCTACTTACAGGCAGAATATGGATAGTCTCGGTAGTAAGCACATCTTCTGCCTGCAGATTCATCGTACGGAGGTGCAAGAATGTCCAGAACTGCACAAGGAGTGATTGCCGTGAAACAATGTACATTCCCTCCACTCCTTGGATACAAGACAGATGCATTGCATGGGGCTGTTGAAACATCATCTACAGCCAACTTGGCCAATCTCACTGTAGGGGAGTGGGAGACAGATTGAAATCAACAGAACAGGTTAAGGGGTTGAGAATATAGAAAAATAATTTAAGTAAAGAGAACCAAAATTATGATCATCGGTCTAGAGAAGCACGCGTTAATTTATTTATTGCTCACACAATCTATGTACCTTGATAGTTCTTCACAAACTTGCATGACATTCTTTAAGAATTGAAATTCTCCCTGTACATTCAAAATAGAAAAGCAAACAATTTTTTTTTGCAGTACCATCTAACTTTTTCGGGATCGGGAAAATGCCCGCTTCACAAAAGAAATATATCAGATTTTCCTGTCTTTTATAACAGATACTCTTATTTTTTGTTTTTTCTTTATCTTCTTTTTCGAGCCCAAAGAAATCCTAATTGTGTTTATGCCCCAAGAAAACAAATAGACACCATTATTTTTCCTTTCAATAATTTTCTTGGAGACAACAGAACCATAACACAGTGATTCCAAAACTATCAGGCATGAACTGCGAATTGCCAAATAAATGCTATAGTATGCATTTAAAAATCCTTATCGACTTGTATGGATATCATTATTCAGTGACAACCTAATATAGCAATGAGTAAGCCCCATAAACAATTGATTTTTAACCAGGATGATCTGGTCACCTACCGTAACTTCAGGACAGCTTTATAGTTTACACTAGAAATGATACACCGCGTTGGCACGGTGCCTATAAATTTTATAAAATTAATCGAATTTAGGTCACGTATGAACTCATATTTATGTTTCATGAGACATTAGTGTCTTGGATGGATAAATGCAAAAAAGTTCTACACATTTGTGTACATAAGTTAATTTAGAAAGTAGCGGAATTTTGTTGGGTAAGTTGGCTTATACCAACTTAAAATGAGCAATTTGTATGCAAATTTAGACTTTTTACTATTTCTTATAAGGTGAGAGGTGCATCCATAATCTAGTAGTTTAAAAAGTTATGCGAGATATATAACTATCCATCATACAGTAATATTTTAAAAAGAACGACGGAATACAAATACTTATGTGCAAAAATGAAATACATGTGCATGAAATGCCTTGAGTCTTGTTAAAGGGTACAATACACACCCAAAAATCAAAATCTAAAACTATCCAAAAACCATTTACATCATCTAAACAGTTCTAACTTGGTTTCTTTGTATGAACCCAATCAACAACCACAACATTCACCTAGACTGATACGATCAAAATGTTTTAAATTGTTTTCAATTTCCTTACAAACAATATTCTAGACTGCATCTGCAAAAACTCTGAAGGAGTGCTGCGTGTGGTGTGAGTTTGTGAGCGGAGAAAAGTTGAAATAACATTTTTTAGTAACCAGTTGATGAAGAATAGTGAAGAAGTGCTAACCAAAGTACAACAGTGAATGACACTTTAACGAGTGAAATGAAACTTTAACATGATAATTGAAGACTTATTATATTGTTGTAGAATAGAGAAGAAGTGACATTGAAAACACTTTTACAAGTGTAATGACACTTTAACAGGACAATAAGATACTTATTATATTGTTTAATCCACCTAGACGATACTGGAAACATATTTAGTGTACTTCATCTGAATTAAAGGAACGGAATCATACAAATGGAGGGCATAAAGTTGCAGTAACAGGTTTAGACCTGTTGAGTACGTTCCAGTGATCTTTTGGGTACGCTCTGGCTCTACCCAATCATAAGCTTTTACATGAAGAGAACCATACAGGACTTTGCTCAAAACTGTCATGTCAGGATGGCTATGAAGGGGAATAACTGCAGAAGTAGGGAAGGAAAATATGCACATCTGCATCAAATTCACATAATTAATCAACAACCAAAATTCTGTGGCAAACAGAAACTTAATTATTGCCTCAACTTTGTAC
Source organism: Plantago elongata (assembly GCA_036897095.1). Taxonomy (NCBI): domain Eukaryota; kingdom Viridiplantae; phylum Streptophyta; class Magnoliopsida; order Lamiales; family Plantaginaceae; genus Plantago; species Plantago elongata. Next base: position 7,578 of record JAYMSP010004645.1, read on the forward strand.
TTAATCCTTTGGAAACTAATTCTTTTAATTTAAAGCACACCCATACAATTGCCAAATTTTGGGAAACGTTTCATTATGTTTCCAAAGAAGTGGCAAATAACCATTCAAACTCCAGTAAAGGGACTAAAATACGTATAAGTATGAAAATTGCGAGTAGACAACCAGCTTTTGACTTATTTAACTTAGATAAACAATACTATCATAGAAAGGAGAAATATGTATTGCCATTCTGAGATATGTTTTCGAACTGTTAGATTCATCATGCATGCAAACTTATGTGACATCTAAACTTCAATATAATTAAATATTATTTGAATATTTTAACGTATCTGCATCTCAAATCTCAATGTTTCTAAATTTCCATATCCCCCTATATCCATAGCCATGTCATTAGGTAGAAATTAAAAAATTAAATATAATAGAAACGTAGCATAAGAGGATGGTCCTTGGTGCAACTGGAGACCTATACGTCACAGGATCGAGGCCTAGGAGCAGGCAGCCTCTTTTCAAAATAGGCAAGGGGTTAAAATACATGAATAAACGGTCACGGGTCACCCTATCATATATCAATAGAGCCAGTGAACACTTAGCACATGAGGTTTCCTCATGGAACAATATAAGCATTCTATATTATATAATGAAGAACAAGAATGAAATTGTAATGGAAAGTTGGGTAAAATATGAGATACCGTGAAAGTTTCTCCCTCGTGTAAACCAACATAAGTTATGGGCTGTGTCCATCTATCAACTCGCATGAATGATGATGCAATTCCAAAGGAACCATGTCCTCTTTCTTCTTTGCTATTCACACTAAGCCCAACATCAGCAGGTTCAACAGTATCTGAATAACACAAACATTGTATATTCTTAACTCCGGCAACGGTTGCAGGATGGGATTTCAAAAGCAAGAATTGCCCAAAGCATAATTTCCATAAATGACATTGTGATCAAGGACTCAGGAAATTACATCGCATATTACAGGTTCAAACTATGAGTCTACAATTGAAATCATATAAAGAACGAACTAGCAACGAAAACACATAAAACACATTGGACGAAATCGAGAGGCATGAAGATGGGAATAAACTTAACCATCCTTGCATTTTGCACTTCAATTGCTTTCAACATACAGACGAAAAACGAAACAATGAATTTTAAGTTTAGTTACAGAATCTACACAATCTTGTAACTTTGTACTCAATTACCAATTATCCAAGAAATCAAACAAAACAAAGCAAATTGAACTACCAAACACATCTATCCATTACTGACCCTTATTTCATCACACTTTCTACATCCCAACAAGGAAATTTCAGTACATGAAATGTAACCCAAATCTAAAATTCAAGAAAACTGAAACCCCAGATAAACAATAGAGATAACACAGCTAAATGGGTCAAAGATTGGAGCTTTTGAATGGTAAGTACCCAATAAAGACGAGAGCTTTTGAATGGGCGGAGAAGTAGGAGAGGGGGTGAAAGTTGCCTTGCAAAGGTCATAGAGAGATTGGATTGATGAGGTCTTCTTCCTCGCCATTGTGAAGAACCTTCGATGGACACACATCACTTAACAAGTACTACCACTGGATAACAGTGACAACGACAGCAAATTATTTTTCTGGGAGTTACTTTGTCTAATATTGCCAAGATAGATTAAGCTGACGCAAGATTTTGGTAAATATAGGATCGGTTGTTGTAGAATTTGAGTGAAAATTTTCCATTGAAATTGATTTCTTTTTTTATAAAATGTTTGATGGTATAACAAATAGAGCCTAAAATTTTAAGAAATTCGTAATTCTAATTTAGACGTTCTAAAATGAATATTACTTTTACAAAGTCAAAAAAACTTATTTGACACTAAAGAAAAAAGATTAATTTGTAATTTACCACACTTCCAATTCATTTCACAGATTACTGGGTCGGACTATTGGAGTGATCCATTTCAGACAAAATTATATACAAGTTGTAATTGTCAAATAGACAAGAACAATAATTAAATATTAAAGATCAATATCCATTCATCCATCAAATTTCAACTTTATTACTCTCTTCTAACTCAAATCACCCTTAAAATTTCTTTTCCACTCTCATTTTCAAATATCGACCGACATAGAGCCAAATGAGAATATCACTTAGTGGTTGATATAACAATCCCGCTCAACACTGACCGTTCGTACAATTCCAAAGTGGTGGTTCTCAATTCAAATAGTCCACTAACTCAACTCCAACCTAAACTCCGAGTACGGTTCATTCCCCTCAGGTTCGCATACCGTCCTCCCGATAAAAATCATCGGCGAGTATAGTATTCACCCCGTCCCATCAAACTTTATACATTAGAATTGACATGTAGTTTTATGCGAAAAGTTAAAGTAATTATATAAAATGAAGAATGTGAGAAAAGTATACTATTAGTGTTAAATTGTGTAATTTTTATATAAAGTTGTGATTGTTTACTATATGTTAGTGGTGGAATATTTTTTTGGTAATGTATAAAATTTAGTAGAATGATTAAAAATAACAGATATATAAAATTTGCTTGGCGAGGAGGATAAGACTTCTCTCTGTTTCTGAAATGAATCCTACTTGCACGTCCAATAAATATTGCCTATTTCAGCTACTTCATTTCATCATCAATTTCAATTTTCAAACTTAATCAAAACTGTTAGCGAGAAGTAGTACATTGTTAGAAAAAAGACAAAACACAATTGGAGTTAATTGTTAGTATACAACAATTAGAGCTGAAAATGGAAGCAGCATTAGCCGGAGACAGAAAGATAAGGGTGGTGGTTGTTGGCGGTGGAGTTGGTGGCGCTCGTGTCGCCAAAACCCTTGAACAATCAAATTCTCTTGAGCTTTTCCTCATTGATCCGTAAGTTCTCTCTCTCTTTCTATCACTCATCATTTGATCCTTACTTTTCGAATTAATACACGTCTCTCTCGAGACTTTGTATTACATAATTCTCGACAATTTATAGTCATTGCTGCTTCCGTTTTTCAGTGCTTCCTTCAATTTGGGCTCAGAAGGCCTGCATTTACTCATAACTAGGGGTGGGTGTATTGATATTTTTTTTTTCGGATGAGGCACTAGACAAAATTGCATAAATCACATCAATTCACTTCGGTTGGAACATAATATCACAACTTGATGTGGCATGGTGATTTGTCGTATTTGACTCGTTGACCCGGTGCCATGTCAGATTTTGTAGTAAAAATTGGCAATTTCGAGTTATGCTTTTTATCCATATGCTCATGAACATGCCATAGATTAATTGGTTGGAGAATAACTGTTGAATCAGTTTATTGTGTAGGAGATAACTTTTGGTGCTACATGAATGAATCAATGTACTTACATTTTGGGTGCAGACGTTCATATAAGGATAAGGGTACATATGTTGATAGATTAATCTTCTTTGATGATTCTTAAATGCAGGAAGGAATATTATGAAATCTCATGGGCAAGCTTAAGAGCAATGGTCGAGCCATCATTTGCTCAAAGATCGGTCATTAATCACTCTGATTATCTTCATCATGCTCATGTAATTACATCTGCAGCAACTGCCATCTCCGAAAATGAAGTGATCACTGCACAAGGGCGGGCAATAGCATATGATTATCTCATCATTGCAACAGGTCATGCAAGCCATGGTGCCTTTACCAAATCTGAGAAGCTTAATGATTACAAAGCAGGTACGGAAATTTGATAAGGATATCATATTATAGTCTGGAATCTTTTAGTTTTGGTTAAGAATCTAAAGCACCTATAATTTGCTGCTGATGATCTTTTGTTTATTGAATTTTAGAACATGACAAGATAAAATCAGCAAATTCCATTTTGATCGTTGGAGGGGGGCCCTCTGGGGTAGAACTTGCAGCTGAAATAGCTGTTGACTTCCCCGGTAAGAAAGTAACACTTGTTCACCGTGGATCACGGTTACTTGAATTTATCGGAGAAAAGGCTGGTAGAAAGGCACTGGATTGGTTGAGCTCAAAGAAAGTCGAGGTACTCTTGGGCCAGTCTGTCAACTTGAGCTCTGAATCAGATGGCGTTTTCAAAACATCAGGTGGAGAAACCATCGTAGCTGATGTTCATTTCCTTTGCACGGGTGTGCCTATTGGTTCGTCGTGGCTAAAGGAGACTGTCTTGAAGGACAACTTAGACATTCATGGAAGGCTAATGGTCGATGCATCCTTAAGAGTCAAGGGCCATGATAATATCTTTGCTATTGGAGATATTACTGATGTTCCAGTAAGTTTATTGCTTATATTTCTTTGCTTTTTGAATTTTCATTTCAGCTATTTGCTTTATTGGAATTGACATAAATATAGATTTCAAAGTAACACTACGAGTTAGCGCTTGTTAGGCATATAGGTATGATTTGTTGTTCAGTCCATACAAATTTGGATGTGTTACATACTTGAGAGAAAGTATATTAAAGGGAACTGTTTATATACTCCAATTGCAATCAATAGATCAGTTAACCTGGTGCGCTTGTTTAACTATTTAGGAGGAGATAAAGCTGAATGTTGGCAATACTAAGTCATTGATGTGGCTACAACCTAGCTACAAAGTTTTGCTATCTGGCAATCAACCAACATGAATAATATAACTTAGATGCGTACGTGGTGTTACAGCTTTGTTATAACTAAAAGGGTTGGTTAGAACCTGCGGGTGCTACTGCTAGTCTTCTACCATCGGTGTTATACCACCCCAGGGTTGAGAAGTGAGTCAAATGACATATAATGCCACTGGTGCTGAGTATCCTATAGATACTCTTCATTCATATGTTTGAAAATACTGGTCGGCTGTGCTAATGCTCAATAATGCTGCAGGAACTCAAACAGGGGTATTCAGCTCAAGCGCATGCCATGGTTGCTGCTAAGAACTTGCTGCTGTTGGTAAACGGAAAGAAGGAAAGCAGGCTCTCTGTGTACAAGGCCGCTTCTCCACTGGCAATTGTTTCACTTGGACGGAGAGAAGGGCTGCTACATACTTCGTGTTTTACTCTTAGGGGGCGCATTCCTGGTATGCTAAAGTCTGGAGACTTGTTTGTCGGCAAGACGAGGAAGCAACTTGGTCTAAAATCTACCCTCCCATAGCAACCTAACTCCCATACTGTTGTCCCTTCGCCTGAATCTTTTTTTAGGTTTGTCATCGTTCATGATATTGTTCCCTGGCCAGTAACTGAACTATATTCCTATTATATAATGCTTTACAATTGGGTATACCCTGCTTTTGTTGGGATAATGTCATTACATTATTGTTGGTTTCCATTTTATTCGTAAAATAAGGGAGTTTTAATAGGTTGGACTATGTGAGGAAATATTGTGGGTAAGTAGCTGTTCAATGGATTGTGATGGCAATTTTGATGCATGAAAATGAATCGTAACAGAGTTAGTAAAAACGCTTCACCTCTAATTAATATGTTGGAGTTCGAGTCCCTCTTTTTCATTTTAAAAAAAATACACAGATTCATAAATTTTAGAGCAGTTGGATGTACTTTGTTTTCTTCATACCTGACAATTGAGCACAAATGAAAACTTCACTAAAAACAAGTCTGTAAATAAAAAAATTGGAGGTTATGGAATCTGGATATTCTAAACAAAGTTTCAGAATTAAAACATCTGTGAATGCCACTCATCGAATCAGAAGTAAAATAACACTATGCAAATCTAAAACAAACAAACGAAATCCAATTTGGCATTGAAAATAAAAAAGTTGAAATTTACCCATCCAACCAAGAATAGTATTATGTTGTTTGTTACTACCAAATACATTACAAAATATATATTACTCTTACACAATGGATTGTTAATTAATCGTGTGTATTAATAGAATGATTCCCCATATATATAATTACATAGTATATCATACCTCCACAGTTGAGGCGGAAGGAAGTCAAATACTGAGATTGTTACGAAAATCATCAAAGAGTACTATGCGCAGAAGCCCTTCCGTGAAAATGTCTGCTATCTGATAGTGAGAAGGAACATGTCGATTCGAACTTCGCCTTTAGCAACCTTTGCACCGAGAAAATGAATGTCCATCTCAATATGCTTCGTGCGTTGATGTTGCATGGGGTTGCCGGGAAGATATATGGCGGAGACATTGTTGCAGTTGACAAAAGTAGCTTTAGAAATCAGACAACGTAGCTCCAGAAGAAGACTGCGAAGCCAAAATGACTCATAAATAACGTTGGCAACGCCACGATACTCAGTCTCAGCATTAAATTTGAAGATCGTCGGTTGACGCTTAGAAGACCAGGAGATAAGATTGTCACCGAGAAACACACAATAGCCGAAAGTAGAACGACGAGTGTCCGGACAGCCACCCCAATTGGCGTCCGTGTAGGAGAGAAGTGAGCTAACCGAGGACTTGTTCAAATGTAGACCGAGAGAACAAGTGCCTTGGATGTAGCGGATGATACGCTTGAGAACGTTCATGTGATCAACTCGCGGGACATGCATGTGAAGGCAAATCTGGTGAACGGCATAAGAGATATCAGGTAGAGTGAAGGTCAGATATTGCATAGCACCGGCCAAAGAGCAATATCCTCAGAGCCGAGCTTGCTGTTAGTGTCAACGGGAGTGAGACATGGCATGCATTGGGACATACTGGCTCGCTCAATGATATCAAGAGCGTAATTTTGTTGAGAGAGGAACATGCCAGGTGATGTTCAAGTAACCAAGATTCCCAAGAAATATGTCAAAGGGCCTAACTCCTTCATTGCAAATTCCGCACTAAGCAACTTCATAAAGGATAACAAGAGGGCATCGGAAGAAGCAGTGAGAATAATGTCGTAAAAATAAAGGAGAAGATAGGCGGTGTCGGTACCTCGAGAGTAGATGAAGAGCGAGTGATCCGACTGGCTATGACAAAAACCAATAGTGCCAACTAAATCAGAAAAACTTTGATACCAGGTTCGAGGGGCTTGCTTCAAACCATAAAGAGACTTTTTCAGTAGACACACATAATCCGGGTGTGTTTTATCCTTAAATCTCAAAGGTTGATGCATATAAGTTGTTTCGTTATAATTGCCATGAAGAAAAGCATTCTTGAGATCCAGTTGATGAATAGATCACGAGCGAGAAAGAGCAATGATTAGAACAATCTGGTTATTAGCCGGTTTGACAACCGGACTAAAAGTCTCGTCACAATCAACGCCAACCTGTTGAGACCTGCCATCACAAACAAGACGAGCCTTGTGCAGCTCAAAAGAACCATCAGAATTCTTCTTATGTCGAAAAATCCACATAGGTCGAATAAGATTAGCATCAAAGGGACGGGGCACCAACTCCCATGTCTTATTCTTAATAAGAGCATTGCATTCGTCACGCATGGAGCATTCCAATTTGGGTCATTTAAAGCATTAACAGGTGTTCGAGGAAGAGTGGAAATAGTCGTTGGTGTTTGGGTAAGGTTGACATAATCGGAACTGAAAACATTAGGATTGGGAGTGCGATGTCGATTTGAGGGAGGTCGGAGAACAGGGGCTGGTGGAGGAGAGTCGGGGGCGGGCTGCTGGTTGGGGCCAGTCGCATCCCCGGAAGGGAGGGGTTGTTGGATTGACGTGGATCCAGCAACAGGTGTGGATGGCTATTGGATGCGGGTACAGAGGGAGGACTGCTGGATTTGTGATCCAGCAGCCTGAGAAGGAGGAGGCATCCAGCAGTGGATTCGTGATCCAGCAGTAGGTGTATGAGTGGAGATGTAGTCAAGGAGGTACGGCGATATACTATGTAAGATTATTGAATAATCAATCGTGTGTATTGATAGAATGATTCAGAGTATATATATCAAATATAAAAAATTATATCTAATCTAATTAGAAGATTAATTCAATTAAAATTTTAATATATATACTATTTTATTGTTGATACAGTTACATGGCCTATCATTATCAAGTACATTACATAATATTGTTGGATTGTTGGGCATGATAAACCACCCACGGTAGCGCAACTTTAGAACGACCAGATAATACAGTCTTGCATAATTACATTTGCACCTATTGAGAAAATACCAAGCACCTTTCTAATGTTCGACCCCAACTGACACCATCATCTGATGGAACACTAC
>JAYMSP010004646.1:0-15645 GCA_036897095.1 Plantago elongata
TCATGGGGATCCTCTTCACGAAACGATATTGCCAAAGATTCACGTGAAGTAGTAGAGCATGACTTGTGAAAGAATACCATCGTTCTTAGCACCTATGAAATAATGTTGAATTATAATGAGAACGAAGGAAATAGAAAAAAAAAGAAATGTAAAGCTAAATAGCAAAAGAGAGAAAAACAAAAAAGGGTCAAATAGCAATTTTACAAAAGAATGGGGCAATTTAAAGCAAAGCATAAAACAAGAAAGGAGGAAAATCAAAATCCCAAATCATTCTTCTCCAGCCTTCTTTTTCCCCAAACCCTAACTCTTCCTTCTCAATCAGTCCGCCCCCTATCACTGCCGCTCGCCGCCACTGCACAAGCCCGATTCGGCCGACCACGCTCACCACTGCTCTCTCTCTCTCTCTCACTCTCCTCAGGCGTGCGAAGCTCCACCAAATCACCTCCGCCATACTCATCGGCTCCAAACCAGCACGCCGCCCCAGCTTCATCCACCGCTCGCTGCTCCACCACACTCCGTCTTTCTCCGCTCATCCCCTCGTCGCGCCTCCTTTCAGCCGCCATCCACCACTCGATCTCCGCCACAGTCGCCCGATCCGCTCAATCTCCCTCGCCGCGAATCCTCAGCCGCGTGCCATTCCTCAGCTACCGTAGCCGCCGGCGCCGCGCCTCCGTGTCCCTCAACTCCGCGACTCCGGTCGACCGCGCTGCAACTTCAGTCCACCGGCGAGTCTACTCCGCAACTCCATCCCTGCCGGCGCGCCACTCCTCGACAGAACAGTTGGGCTCACGTGACGACTGACTGAATGCAAAAGAACAGTGGAAAACTCGATCAAGATATGGCACTCACCGGATTCAAAACAGAAAAGGTATCTGCTGCCTGATGACTTCTGCCTCTTCTTTCTTGTTGTCTTGCTTGAATGTGAAAAATAGACTGCATCAAGGCTCATATATATAGATATAGGAAAAGAGTTTGAGTTCTGATCAAAGTCTGAGATTTGATGTTATCCAATTCGAAAATGAGAAGATTTAGGTAGGATTTTAGAACGGTGCTGCAGGTTTTGCTTTTTCGCTCCTGCTTAGTTGCAAATTCAAAATTTGAATTGCAGTTGCAAATTGAGATAAACACTAATAATCGAAAACTCGGATACATTATGTTCATTTCGCCAAATCTGTTTCGACTACCGAAATGTATACGAGTAGAATGCGGCGTTTGATGTTGTCAGTAGAACATTGTAAAGTTCAGGAAATTTGGCTATTGGGCCAATGGATTCGTAAATGTGACGATTAGATTGATCAAATAGAAAAAAATGACTTCAGTCTATATCAAATGCAATTAAATCCCGGTCAAGTCAAAGGCTCGGGTCGCGACTCGTTCATTCCAAACGCATCCAAAAAAGGACGCTACTCATGTACAAGTCGCGAAGGGGCATTTGTAGACGAGCAAAATTCGTCTACTCTAAAATAACAATAAAAACTATATATTATAATAAAATATTCTAGTATTTTTGGGATTTTACAAAATTAAATTCCAAAATGAAATTCCTAGATCATTTTTTTTATAATATGTAGAATTAAATCAAATGATGTCGTATGGGTCAACGTGGAAGAAATCGCGTAAATTAGACTTCATACGATGAAATTAGACTGCGTACGATGAAATTGGACTTCGTACGATCAAATTGGACTGCGTATGACGAAATTGGGCCAGGAGTATTGGACCGGAGCACGGACTTCCTACTCCCATGCTTCTAGAAACACTTCTCCCCACTTATAAATAGGGGTCTTCCCTTCTTCATTTGACACAAAATCACACGCATCAAAGAAGCACAAGCACTCCAGAGCAAGAGCAGCAATCGCCTTTGTCTTCGAGCATCGCTGCCTTCGCCTTCGAGCATCGCCGCCTTCTCGATAGTTGTCGTCTACTGCAAGAAAAACGTCTCCTTCGAGAACCGTCATATTCCTGTGAAGCGCCGCCATCTGCCTTCCGGGATCCGCCTCGAAGTCCGATCAAATCGTCAAGAAGTTCGTCTAGAGATCAAGAAGTAGTCACCGTTTGATCCAGGAAGAAGCCTCTGCGCACTTGGAGAAATATTTTCTAGATGATCAATCAACACGAGTAAGATCAAAGCCAAGTTCTACGACGATCGAGAAGCACTCTTCGAAGAGTTCATCAAATCTCCAAGAAGATTGTCATTGCTCGCCATAGACGTCTACAAGTTCGTCAGTTCGATCCGAGCTCAAGCCAAAAAGCCCTCGCATCGACGTTCGTTCGAATTTAAAGACAAGTTCTAGACCAAAGAATTTGAAGATCCAAGTTCGTCGTCTTAGGCAACTAGAATCAGAGGATTTGACTAGAGAATTGTACCCCGCATTAGACAATTAATTGAATTATCATTTGTGTAATTTTACTTGCTACACTCACCAGCGTTCAAATTTCGATCTCCATAGCTAAAGACCTACCCCCTTCCAAGTCATACACCTAAATAGGAACCTGGACAATGCCGCATCTATGGGACAGTATTCTCCAGCCGAGAGATAGGTATGTTTTGTGCAGAAAAAATGGGTTCAAAATTTGGAGGAGATTTCTCATTCAATTTATGTTTCGGGTTTCCCTTTTGACTGGTCGGAGTGGGATGTTAAGGATTTGATGAGGAAGTTTGGGACGGTGATCGGCGTATTTATACCATTGAAGCGCAATAGGGTTGGCAAGAGGTTTTCCTTTGTTAGGTTTGATCGTAAGGATGTTGTTGAGATTATCTTCTCAGGTATTCAGGGCTTGTCGATTGGTAACGATAGATTGATCGCTAATACAGCTAGATTTGACAGGGCAAAGGGGACGGATTCTTGTCATAAACAGGTTAGGGTATAGTCTGTTTAGTGGCGTCAGCCTGAGGTGGGGAGGTCGTATTTGCAGGCATCATCGATTGGATGTATTGATGTGGTGAAAGGTGATGAGGTTGTTGAGTTGCCTGTTAAGGCTATTGGTCGTTCGATGGAGGCTATTCCGGTAACTCATGGGAGGTCTAGGTTTCGTACAAAGGTTGGCCTACGTCCGGGCGCCTGTTCGAAAAGTATCAGTTTTCATTTTAGAAAAGGGGTCGATTTGTTGTGCGAAACGTAGTTTGATTGGTGGCGTGATTGATGGCATTAATAATCAGCTGATCGTGGATAGGTTTAAGGATAAGGGTTACAGTAATAATAAGGTTTGCAAATTTTTCGGTAGTTCTTGGTTGCTTGAGGCAGACAGTGCAGTGGAGGCTCATAATTTTTTTAAGGAGGAATATTTCAGTGGTTTTCATTCTTGCGGCTATGGAAAGAAAGGGATATTAATGATCTTCGTAAAATTTGGTTGAGTTTTTTGGCACGCCACTGCATGCATGGAGTTAGGGCTGTCAATGGGTTCAAACCGATCCAATCCAAACCATTATATAGCAGTCGGGCTTAAAATCCGCAACCGACCCATACAATTTGAAACTGGAACCGCTAATATAACCTAAAGGCTAAAACCAACTGGAACCGCTCAATTCAATCATCACTTTTCTTCATTCTCACTTTTCTTCACCAGTTTCTTTTCTTCTGTTCTTTCTTCTTCTTTCCTTTCTTCTGTTCTTTCTTCTTCTTCTGATGTCTATCCGGATTTCCAATTTGGGCATTATCAATTCGTGTTTCCACCATGCCCATCCAAAGATACACCTGTCGCTATTTCGCCTCCTTGTTGTGAACCCCCATCGTCAACCCGACCTTCTATATTCCACCATCATCACGCGATTGACCCACCGTCTCATTCATTGCCGACTTAAAGTCGGTCGGCTAAATAGTGAGGGTTAGAGAGTCAATCGCAATCGTAGTTTCCGAAATTCCCTCTTGCTCGGTGTTGTTCATCCTTTGTGTTGATGACACAGCTTGACGAACTTGTGACATCGCTATCTTCCACCACGTTGGCCGGATTGCCCTGCTTCCTCGAGCGACCATAGGGACGTGGTGGTTCCTGCGATTTCTTTGGAGCCATCGTAGAGAGAGAAAAATTGCAGTCTGTTTCTTGGAGTGTCTTTCTTTCTTTTGGGGAAAATTTTTATTTTGTGCAAGAACCGGAACCAGACCGGTAATCTGGTCCGGTCCCTGAAACTGTAACCGGACCGGTCAGCCTTCTCATTGTGTGGGTTGGTCTGAATTTAATATGGATTATTATGGTCTCAATCCGTTGACAATCCTACTTGGAGTGTGCAATTCTTCCCTCGTGTTGGCAATTGTCTGGGTAAAGTAGTGGAGATCGATCATAATACGGTGGAACTTTTGGATTTCCAGAAAGAGCGTATTCTTCTTGAGACATCTAAGAGGAGTGTAATTTATGATTCCATGCATTTCCGTATTTGGGACAAAGTGTTCACTATTACTGTCATGCCCCAGAACTTTTATAAGTATGTTTAATCATGTTTTTAAATGTAACATTAGTCAAACTTTAATATTTTTATATGTGTAATTATGTGACCTTCTTTGTTGAAGTAAATAAATTATATTATGTAATATGGTATATTTACACTATATGAATTTGATGTTAGAAATTGTTGTTGTGTGATCGTAATTAAGTATTAATTGTTATCGTTATTTATATAATTTTGAACTGATTTGGTACTATTTTCAATTTTATTCGTTTTATATTTAAACGAGCTTATATGAGAAAACGGGCCATATATGAGAACTTACATATTTCGTGAAATTAATTCAAGTAGTACAGGAGTAAATCGTTTTTTGTATAGACTCACGTACACCGCCATTCTACACTTTTCTTCACCGCCTCATTAACTTGATCTTTATCTCGAATTACTTAACAGAGTCTTGGTTCTTATTAATAAACCACCAATTAAATCGTATGCACACAGATTACAACTATTTCACACCCACACACACAATCAGAAGTCAATACCTTTCCCGCCGATCACAAATCTATATACACAATCAGAAGTCAATACTTTCTATAATTATTGGTGACGTGACCAACCAGGAACTAGTATAGAGGAGTGGAGAATTAGTAACTCTCAAACGATTAGAATTTCACTTTTGACCAACCAGGAACTATTGAAGCGTGAAACCAATTGAGCTGCACTTCGTTGTTAGTTACAGTGATTTGTTAATTCGACTTTTCTTTATAATATTACTGATTCAATATTCGTAGTTATTTTTTATGGATATTTTGTAGCAAATAATAAATTGGGCCTCGACATATTTAATAGATCAATGAGATTTGGGCATCAAATGGATCAATGGGCTTTAAAAAGATTTTTGCAGCTTCCAGCAAACATACGTGAGATATACTGATGTTAGAAAAGGAAGAGACGTTGCATCAAAAGAGAAAAGGAAAGAGATTGAATTGATTTTGACAGAAGGAATACAATCTAAAAAAAAGGAACGATTTTGACAAGTTATTGGCACAATGAAACAAAAAGGAGATAAAGATTCTCAAGGAAACTCAATAAAGTATATTTCCTTCTTGACAATTAAATAGATCTTGCTAAAAGCTCTTTCCCAGTTGTGTAATACTTACTGCAATATGCCTTCTTCTATTCGAATTGGAGTAGTCGACTTGAAGACTATATATATAAGAAGAGAAGTTTCTTCGCAAGATTCGACTCAAGACTTTAAACTTTCACATCATACTTTTGTGTCTTGCTTTACTAGACTTGTACTAGCTATCATATTGTGGGTGTTCATTAAACATGTGTTTGTAAATCAGTCGTCGTGATATTAGAATAAGTTCTTTGTTCGAGTTTATTCTAAGTCTAGATCTCCTTGAGTTTGATCATTCGTTTGTGTTTGATCTTAAACTCCTTTTGGAATTTTTCTACTATTCCGACTAGTGAAATTTTAGCCTAAGGCATAGGCAACATATTGTTTATATGCTGGCTTGATTTGTGGAAAATTGTTTGTCAAATCCTCTGCAATTTACTCTACTAAGGCAATCTGTAGCACCCCGTTCGAGTGATACCGCTCTGATACCACTCTGTGGCGCCCACTCTGAGTGATACCGCTCTGATACCAACTCGGTGGGGTCCCCAACCGCCCGAAGCGTGGTTGATCAATCAGTGTCGGATAAGGGGAAACCATAACCAGAATATAAAACAATTTATTATATAATATTGATAGGCTATACAAAAAGGGGCAGAGTATTTGCCAATCTATTTTTGAAACAAACGAAATACATCAGCGAAAAAGGTCTGGTCCTGTTACTAAATGCCTGGTCATTATATCTGATCGTCTACCTGTTCTCCCAATCATTACCTGGGGAATGGAAAGAACAACCATGACGGAGAGGGTAAGTCACAAGACTTAGTGATTAATATTTTAAGGCAAACGAGAAAACAAACACGGACACTAATTCGAAATGGAGTTCACTTCGGACAGGAAAACATAAACACTTATCACGCAAAACAGATTCCCGATCCTGGATTTTCAGAATTTGCACAGACCAGTTACCAACCATACACTCCACTGAATAGCTACGGAGGGCAACTTGACTACCTTATTTTACTCCTTTGAGGAGCGACCTCGCAGTTAGTCAGACGACATGCTTAAGTCCATGTCGGCCCGGTACACAGAACGATATCGACCACCTAAGTTGGTGATACCGTTGGGGCGTCCGGGGATCTGTGGGTACAGGAGATATAGCTAAACCGTCGATCCGTTCCGCCCGGCCCAACTATACCAGCTGTCCCTGGGCCCGATCGAAACAGTCAAAACAGAATGCCTGGATAGCCACACAGGATGCCACGGAAGCATATCACAGTGTGCCGCAGAGGGCTTATCAGTCAGATTACCAGGATCGGATCAAATAGACAAAATATAGCACGTACAAGGGACCTTATGGTCACTTATTCAAAGTTTCCAACAAGTGCCGAACTGGCGATCACAGTACTAAACACTATTACAGAAGGGCAGAACACGAGAACAATCATTGGTGCCGAGTGGCAGATGACACTAACAAATATTATTGCCAAAAGGCGGACAATACAATCACGGGTGACGAGCAACAGGTATCAAAGGCAAATAAGGGTGCCAAATGGCGGACAACGCATTAAACAGAATGCCGGTTGGCGGGTAACAAGGTCAGACACAAATGCCGGATGGTGGTCAACAGGTAAACACAAGTGCCGGGTGGCGGGTGGTCAAGGACAAACAACAGGTGCCAGATGGTGGTCAATAAATTCAAATAATTTTTGGAGGACGGATACAAAGGACAGGCACAGGTACCGAAATACAGACACTAAAACTGAACAGACACAGAACACCACATTCGGTTATTAAATCAAAATCATATCAAAGGTCAGAGTCAATCAGAGTGTCAGCGGAATATCGGTACGGTCAGATATTCTAGAAGTCCTAAGGTTAGGTCAAATATTACGACTAGGCGTAACTGAATATGAAAGCTTAACAATAACAGTATGGAGTCACTTATATTCCCCAGGGCCTGATGCTGAATAGATGCTCACTTGGAATGAAAGATAAGTAAGGGTACTCACCTTGGTTGAGCTGGTACGCTACACGACTTCGAAATCCTGATACAGGGACAATACTACTTAACGTTTTACGCAAGAATAATTATAATTTCCTCTAAAATTTCCCCTAATATCAATCAGAACAAGCAGTAAAAGTCAGAAAAATAATTTATTAATATCTAGTTAATTCCATTATTTCCAGATAACATTTCTTCGTATGAATCCTTAGAAAGACTGCAATCATACGTGACTTCATAATTTTCTAAACTAACAGAAGTTCCTTATAACTAAACAGTAATCAGATTCAGACTACAACAATCTTGGAGCACTTACACAGTATCACTCGAAATCAATTCAAATCATTTCAAATGGTCATACAAGTTCCTCCGTACTATCTAAACATACTTACTACTTCTTAGCACCTCGATTACTAACTTAACATCTTCCTTATCCACCAGCTTAAGCTCTTCTAACACATTTCTTCGTAGCTAGCTCGGCATTCCAACAATTACACATCATTTCCAACAAACTTCAAGCGCATAACCCTATGCGCACAATGGACATAAAATGCTTATTAACAGGCTGGCAACATAGAACAGTATAGACGGCTTAACCATACGCAGTAAGCATTCCTACGACACAGATGACAGAAATACGGACAACATACCCGCGACATATCACTTAGCACACGCACTGCCGCCAAGGCATTAACCAATAACAGACTGATCAACATATGGCAATTTACTCGACAACGTAGACGCAACTTGGATCACACAGTAGCACAATACCAGACACGCACATAACATGTGGACTCAACATAAATGAAGCAACGAGTTACTTTCCTAACCATAGACGCGGCAGCACGAAACAGTTGAGCAGTATATATTACTCATTGTACTACTCTGCTGACACAATACACCGGCAAGGTGCACACAGCTTGACCCAAGTTCGAATTTTAGGAAACAAAATCACTCCTAATTCAAACACTCGGACACAGTGGACAAGAACTGTCATGACCAGGATACGCAGACACATATTCAAGTAGCACACATACACCATTACACGCACGCAGGCTGTAGATAGCAACCTATCCGAGTAATTACAACAATACGCAGCCTAAGCAGCATAACGAGACCGACATACAACAACTTAAGTAAACTCAGCAGGCTAAATAATTTAAGCAGCACAACAGCTCAATTAAACGCAGCAGACTAAACAGTTAAACAACAAAATGCAATAACAGTCAAGCAACAATTAATCAACTATTTCCATCCCCGAAATTCAACTATAATCGAAAAAGGAAGATAGCACTAACCGGAGAGATTGATCGAACGAGACAAGAGCAAATAGACGAGTGGGCGGGGAATGGTGGTGATGCGAAGCGAGGTGGTGTGGCAGAGAAAAATTAATCACACTATTCCCGAAATTCAATTATAATCGAAAACGGAAAAGGTTACTAACCGGAATCGATCGCATGAGACGACATTATCCGGAAAGTAGGCGCGGCGAGGGCAGCGGTGAGAGTGAGTGAAGGTGAGGAGAGAACAAGAGAGCAAGGCGTGGTGTGACGGAGAAGAAGGGGTGGAGCATGACTATTTATAGTCGGATGGCGGCCGGCCTCTCTTCCCTTCGGTCGACGCGTGTCCCGTCAACTCATCCACGACGTCTTCTTTGGCTGCTACGCGTCGACACGCGTCACTTCCCCCGTTTATGTGTCAATGGCGGCTGGCGGCTCCTTCATCGTTAAGATTGCGGCGTGGTCGGTGGTCAGTGTCTTGCGTGGAAAGAACGGGAAATCGGCGGACTGAACGAAGGAACTGAACCAGGAGGAAGAAATAAATTTGGGAAGAAGAAGCTAAGTGAAAGGGTATATGGGTCATTTTGCAAGTAGATAAACCTGGCTTCTTCTGGACTCCAAACGGCTCGTAAATAAATTCCGAAAAAATATGAAATCGATTCCTGGGTGATATTTAATACGAACTAAAGCCGTATAAAAATTAAAATAAATATTTTTATCTTATTATTATTATTATTATTATTATTTTATTAATAATATCAAGTAATAATTCAATGCTAATTGTAATCGATTGGCAAGCACGATCTGACCACTAATATTCGAAGTCAATCCGCCTCAAAATAAAATAATATATTTAAACATGCGTATAGGATCGGACCTCAACCGGGTCCGATTAGCTGGGTCGTCACACAATCACTGTTGACTATATTGTTGATACATCATTGGAGTCACCATTGTCTATTGTTTCAGTACCAATTCCGATTCAACTGTTCTAATAAGTGACATTAGAGCAAGCCACCTAACTTTGGGTGACTGGATTTGACTACTACATTGGACGTCTACTTGAATGTCAACACCACCAGTGCTCGATGGGTGAAACTACACCTTGTGGAAAATCCAGATGAGGACGTACATCAAAGCTCTTGAAGGCCGTGATTGGAGATCGGTTGTGAAAGGCTATGTATTGCCCACTGAAGGACATGATGATGATGGTGATTTCATGCCAATTCCTCAAGAACGCTTCGATCCAGGTCAATATCTCTTAACTTCTTACAATGAAAAAGATTTGAATGCTATTTTTTGTCATGTTGATACTCACACGTTTAAGATTTTTCAAAGCTGCACCATTGCTAAACAAGCTTGGGATTTAGTTCAATTGCATTGTGAAGGTGATGATAGTGTTAAACAAACCAAACTCCGCTTGCTTTGGTCTAAGTTTGAAAATTTAAGAATGGTTGATGAAGAAACAGTTGAATCTTACTTTAGTAAACTTATGACTATGTCTAATGAAATCCAACAGCTTGGTGATGCTATTTCAAATCAACTGTTAATTTTCAAAGCTTTAAGGTCTCTTTCTGCAAAATTTGATACTAAAGTTACTATTTTGGAAGACACTCAAGACTTGGCTACTATGGACTTTCATACAATGATGAACAACCTGAAAACTTTTGAGATGAAAGATAAAGAAAGAACAGGTGCAAAAATCCTTAGCATATCTCTTCACACTAAGTCCAAACTTAATGTTATTGAGCATGTACATGATAGCAGTGATGATGATTCTAATGACATGTCTGAAGAAACCTACAATAAACGGGTTAGGAAATTTGATACACTGATAATCAGGAGAAACACTCAAAGTCAGATGTTTTGAATATCAAGGTTGGTGTAATTATCAAAATGAATATGCTAACACTCTTCGAAAGTAGAACAAGACTATGATTGCTTGTCTCAATGATGTTTCACGTGATGAACATGACTCTAAGACTCATACCAAATCTCTGTTCTCTGCTTTGGACAATGTTGATGACCAATGTTGGGTCAACATGGATAAGTCAACAATGAAGAAAGAAGTCTTTTTCGACTATGATGATTCACAGAATTGTGAAACACTATTCTGGACTAACCCTGAGAAATCAGGTTCGGCTAATATTTAGTGTCTGCATGGTACAATTGATTTAACTGCAGATTACCCATTCGAAGAAGAGTTAACTGATGAACAAATGGTGAGTGACAAACCAAATGTTGAAAGAAATGTCGGTTCAACATTTAATTCAACAGTGCCCAAAGCTGAAAAATCTAAAAGGGTTTGTCTAACAAATAGTACCTCTGTTCCTGCCCCATTAGGTAAACTTCATGTTACTCTGAGAAACTCTACAGATCAACATAAAAGAGTCTAGTTTCTTAGGAAAAAGGTATTGTGTATTGTTACCTTTTTTGTTGCTATTCTCCTAACAATGCAGGAAAATGGTAATTTGATAGTGGTTGTTCTCGTCACATGACTGGAAATCCAAAGAATCTTACGGAATATGTCCATCAAGATCATGGTGGGTAACCTATGGTGGAGACTATAAGTGTTATATTATGGGGAACGGTGTTCTTTCTTTACAAGGGTATCATCCCTTAAAGAATGTCCTTTAGTCGAAGGTCTAACTGCTAATCTTGTAAGCATTAGTCATCTTTGTGATAATGATCTCAAGGTCAAATTTGACAAAATTTCATGTAGATTCTATACTTGTGTAGAAAAGAAAACTGTGATGGCAGGGACAAGGTCTCTTGATAATTGTTATGTGATTACTAATTCCCACACTTGCAATCTTGCAATAGATGATGATGCTGAGACTTGGCAAAAAGCTGGGGCATGTGTACTACAGGAAGCTTGAAAAAACTAATCAAACTTGGAGCAGTAGTTGGAGTGCTAAAACTGACAAACTCAGGTAAGCATGTTTGTGGTGATTGTTTAAGAGGTAAACAAACAAGTTTAGTGCACACATCTATATTGACTAAATTACAAAAAAGAGGTACCCTTAATTGCTTTGAACTTTTACATATGTATCTCATGGGTCCAATTGAAGTTGAAAGTCTAGGAAGTAAATGGTACATCTTTTTCATTGTTGATGATTTCTCTATGTTTACATGGGTGTGTTTTAGCAAAGAAAAATCTGAAACTTTAGAGTCTTTCAAGAAATGCTAGATTTTATACTCTTTACTCTACCGTGGTTTGAAGAATTAGGTTTAACCATGATAAAGAATTTGAGTATCAATCATTTGCAAAGTTTGATGTGAAAAGTGATAAATGTATCTTTGTTGGATATTCTCTTAATAGCCATGCTTTTTGAGTTTATAATCCAAGACTCAAACTATTTAAGAATCTGCGAATGTTATTACCCTTGATGATTTTGAGCCTTTCCAATAGAAAAGCAATGAAATAGGTAGAATACAGGAATCCGGTACCACTTCTGAAAATACAAGTACTGAATCAGAAAAGGAAGTTGAACCTGAGTCCACTACTGTAGTACAAGGACAAAGGTCAATGTTAACGGAAATTTGACTCATCATCGAGCTCAATATTGCAGACTGGAAGCTCAATTGATGACACTGCCTCTGAAGAAGAACCTCAAATACCATCAAATAAAGCTAAAATTGCACCTGATCCTGAACATGAACCTCAAACAAATCCTCTGGACAATGTCTGGATAGACCATCCACCTGGGATTAGAAGGGATTGTCTAAACAATCAAGTGATTGGAAGCTCAAGTTGAAGGACTTTAAGAGGTAACACTAGAAAGAACTGCAAGCAATGGTCATGTATGCTACACTCTGGCAATCTGTGAGTTCCTCTTGTTTTGTTTCTCTTTCTAAACCAAAGAATATGAAAGAATCTTTAAAAGATCTTCCACCATTGCATGTTGATTTAAAATTATATTATAACAAATGGATGTTAATGGTTCTTCTTTGAATGGATATATTGATAAAGAAGTCTATGGGGAACAACCTAGAGGTTTTTGAAGATCTAGTCACCTTGATTGTGTGTTCAAACTAAAAAATAATTTGTATGGTCTAAAGAAAGCCCCTCGTGCTTGGTATGCTAGGTTGGCAGAATTCTCAGTTGATTTTGACTTCAAAACGGGGGAGGGAGATCAAACTTTGTTTATGATTAGGAAATGGAAATTTCATTCTCATACCTATGTTTGTTTTTTTTTTTTACAATGTAAAAATGAAAATCTAGTTATTGCAGTTTCGCAATAATAGAAGAGTATATAGCCCTACATTATTGTAACAAGTGGGTGGCTAAGAATTATGATGTGGTTTCATGAAGATCCACCACATGCAGCCAGTTCCTTGGACACATGAGAACTTGAGAAGAGCTTGGTTCTTCACGACTTCATTGCACGCCAGACAATCGGGCCTAATCTACAAACTGCATCCCACTGTACACGTTGTTGGCAAAACGTACACCAATTGTAAATGCCAGTGCAAGTGGTGGAACCTACTTCGTCATTGGAGATGCTTCAACCAACCGTTCCAAGCCATTGATTATCTGGTAACGGGTGTTGGAAGAAACAGCCAGGAATACACCCCAAAGTGTTGCACTCTTCACAAGAGGTGGAACTGGAACATCATCTTCAGATTTGTGAATGCTCCGTTTGGCTGTCATAATTACGTTTGCAAATCCTTGACCAATAATGCCACATCCAAACCCAACGAGCCCATAAAGAATTCCCTTATAGAAATAAGTTCCAATTCTCTTATTTAATGTAAACCTAGATCCAGGTCGCTCTGCTTCAAATACACTACTCGGAAGCACACCATACGACCTCATCATCCGACCAAGAAACGCCCGAGATGCAGATGATTGTTGCCCAATTCGAGCATATGGGGCTAACATTCCTACTGGAGCAATATCAATAACCACCCCAACTAGAAGATCAGCTGTATATAGTTCAAACTCTGCCCAGAAATGTTTCCCTCTATTTTGGACTTCAGCATATGTTGCACAACATGAATCAATCAAAACCTCTGTTCCAACTTTAAACATAAATGATGGATCGGCCAGCATCCTGTTCCTAAGCATGGCAGACGACCTCATTAGAAATCCAAGCGGCCAAACTGAACCCTGCAAGTCCAAGTATCTAAGTAGAAGCAGCTTTCGCAGACCAACTGTCTTGGCAGCCTCCAACATATCAGATGGAAGTGTTGCCCCTCGTGCTTCGGTCTCCTTAATAACCTCATCAAACTTCAATAATGGCCCAAACTCCTTTTCCTCCCACTCACTTCCATCGTCTTCGTCACCACCACCACCACCACCAAATGGATTGCCATTCCCACCATTTCCTCCACCATTATTACCATTATCAGCATGCACAGGTTTAGAGTTTACAATCACAGGTCTCTGGATACTATTTGTATTGTAAACCAAACGCCCATTTGCGCCTATTTTATTAAAATTGCCACAATGCTGAAGCTCGTTAGTGGAACTAGTGTTTGAGAACCTAGATACAAGGACGTCATTGTGGTTGCTGAAATTGGAAACTATTCGAATGCTTGCCAAGCCCCCTGCCATTTCCAGACTGAACAACAATAGACACTGAGATTTCGACAAATTGGAAAAACTGCAATTTGTCTACTCTATTCGATAAACAGGAAAAATTAAGCAGCCTAGTGATTAATGGAGTCCGAGTTGGAGGTGCAGCTTAGAAATTCCAATTTTTGGGGCGAGGCCCCAATTCTCATACCTATGTTGATGATATAGTTTTTGGTTCAACTAACATTACCATGGTAGATCAGTTTGTTCAAGCTATGATAGGTACATTTGAAATGAGTATGATTAGAGAACTTAGTTCCTTCACTCCTATAGCTACTGCTCTCAAACTCAACAAGATCGATGTTGGGAAAAATGTTGACCCAACACTGTACAGATCAATGATTGCAACCCTTATACATATACCTCTCTACCACCAGGCTTGATATAATGTTCTCTGTTTGTGCCTGCACTAGGTATCAATCCAACCCTAAAATTCCTCACCTAGCTGCTCTGAAAAGGATCTCATGTATATATTAATAACTGTTAATTTGGAATTATGGTTTGCTTGTGATTGAAACACTAATCTGGTGGGATTCAGTGATTCTGATTGGGCTGGTGATCTAGATGATAGGAAATAAATAAGTGAAGGTTTCTTTTATCTTGATCCTAATCTTGTGTCTTGGTATAGCAAGAAACATAATTGTGTGTCTCAACTCATTTAATTGAAAAACATGTTACATGATTATGACCTTCAAAGTGATACAATATTGATGCTCTGTGTCAATCTTTGTGACATTCATATTTCTAAGAACCATGTTCAATATTCACACATTAAACACATTGACATTAGGCATCATTTTCTAAGGGGCATGGTCAATAAGAAAGTCATTGACATAGAACAGAGACTCAAAAGCTAGTGAGAGAAACAACCAATCTAGGGTTTTGCAAATCAAAAAAAATGGCTGACGGTGATGTGAAAAAGGGTACCGTCAAGTGGTTCAACGACCAGAAAGGGTTCGGATTCATCACCCCTGACGACGGCAGCGAGGATTTGTTCGTCCACCAGTCATCGATCAAGTCTGACGGTTTCTGATCTCTCTGTGATGGTGAGCAGGTGGAGTACGTCGTTGAGGAAGGTAGCGACGACCATGCAAAGGCGACGAACGTGACCGGGCCTGACGATGCTCCTGTGCAGGGATCTACTCGCGGATATGGGAGCGGAGGTGGTGGATATGGCGGCGGAGGTGGTGGATATAACGGTGGTGGTAGCAGAGGTGGTGGTGGTGGGAGGTATGGAGGGGGAGGCGGTGGGTATGGTGGTGAGAGTGGTGGATA
>JAYMSP010004647.1:0-15644 GCA_036897095.1 Plantago elongata
GAGTTCGACTCAAAAAGTGCTCAAGAATCGATTTTACATTTTTCCGGATTTTATTTGCGAGTCGTTTGGAATCCAGAAGGATCCAGTTGTATATAATCGCAAAAGGACCGGATTACCCCTGACTTACTCTTCTCCTTCTTTTCCACAAAGGCTATTTTGGTAATTTTGATATCATCTTCTTCCCCAAATTGTTCCACCCGTCTGTTGCTTCAGTTCACCGAGCCAATCGCTCCAGTCCGTGCCAAACCGTCGTTCCCGTGCCATCTGCTCGCCCGTCCCCGTGCCAATTCGCCCGCGCTCCGTGCCAATCAGCCTCAATTCACTCCAAGACCGTTCCTTCTCGGAGAAGAAAGGCGGCGGCACCACCCACCTGACGCAAGGACGCGTGGCGCACGGGCATGCTACCCTCCGACCGCGTCACCGGACACGCGGCACGGGCGCCGTGCCAAGCAGCCTCAATCCCCTGCCCCCAACTTCTATAAATACTGATTCCTCCACCCATTGTCTCTCCACATCTCCTACTCTTCTCCTCTCCTCACATTTCCTCCATCACTGCCGCCGCCACCGTCTCCGACCACCCGCCATCCATCACCACCATTGTCGACTGCCTTGTACCGGAATTGAGTCGTTCGCTCGACATATAATTCCGGTAAGAATCTCGATCGAATTTCGATTATATTCGAACAGCGAACGAGAAATTAATTAATTCCTCGCAGCCGTGCCGCTCCGTCAAACACCGCCTCGACTGCCATCACGCTGTCCGTTGTCACCTCGCCTCGCGCTCGACACTCGCTCGGTTAGTGTCGTGTTATTACCGTTTATTATTATTGTTATTATTAACAATCGTTATTATCGTAAATTGGGGATAATTAGATTACACTGTTAGCCTGTTAAATTATTAGAATACCCGGTAATATTACATACTGTATAACTGTAGTTGGATATAGCGTCGACTGATCGTCAACTGTAGAATCATTGCCGCAGGTTGCGGACTGTTGTTGAGATTAATATTATATTGTTGGGTTACGTGTAGACGTCGACTGGCCGTCGACTAGAGAATTATAATACTGCTGGTTATATTGATCTGTTGAGGCGTAGTTAACTGGCAAATTGTTGTTATAGGTCTGGATAAATATACTGATACAAACTTGCCGTCTGTTGTCTGAATTTTATCTGTTAGAGGTCATATGTCGGATTTAATTTCCGGAAATAAAATAATATGTCGAATTAACGGTTTTCAGAGGAAATAAATAATTTTAGAAATTAATTACAGAAAATAAAAAAAATATCGAACTAACCGTTTTCCAAAGAAATAAATATTTTAGAAAAGTATTTAAGATTAAAAGTCGAGTTTTGTTGAACGGTGTCAATTATTTTAAACGTCAATTAATTAATTAATTAATTAAGTAAAGTGTCGTATATTCGGTAATAATTGTAAAACTCGGATATTAAAGTAATTTTGTTCGTACTTCATAGGACTTTATCAAATAGTATACTTAGACATCGTCATTTAAACTATTTTAAGAAAATTGTCAGGAGTCTTTTAAATTGTTTTAGCATTGGAATTAAGTAGTGTTGCTCGTTTATTTATCAGGCGTTACGAAGACGCTTAACTGTCAAGATATCCAAGGTGAGTGATTACGAGCTTTCGGCATTCGGCCCTGGGAAAGTTGATACTGTTCATTCCTTGCATTTCATATATGTTCCTGTTTATGTGCCTGACCGTCTAACCCCGACTGCGACCACCCGACGACGACCATCTAACTCCGCCTCGATTATGGATTCGATTTCTAACTGTATAACTGTAGATGACATGTATTTAGGGATACATTATATGTATTGATGTGATATTCTATTTATTGACTGATATTTCATCATGATTCTGCCCTGTTGATTCACCTGAATCTGGGTTACTGTTTATTGATCTTCATGAACTGCATTGCATGAAAATTGTGTTCCTGAAAAGGCAACCACACATTGTTTTTGGAAAATGTTGGGAAACCGTCCTGGTCGACATTGTCGACATCCTGTTACAAGGCGTCTGCAGTGCTATCTTTTCGGGCAACACTGATTGTACATCAATTCAAACTGTCTGGATTTTATGAGTTGTGACGGGTCGTGCCTGTCGTAAAAGCAACTCTCCACGTAGTCACGCTGCTACTGATGAGACCGCAACCAGATCCGTTCGGTCTAGCCCAAGACAGTTACTGTTTCAGTATTGTAAATCTGGCACCTTTCATGTGCTATGATCATGACAGTCTGATACCGGTTTCCCGTCCTGTTTATAAACTGCATAATCGGCATGTTGTTGTGATTTGCTATACTGTTACATCCTGCCGCATTCATGCATGCTTGATTATCCTCACTGAGTCTTTATGACTGACACTCTTCCTGTTTCAATAATGATTTCCCAGATTTAGGTCACAGGCACAAAGGGAGGATGGGATAGGAACTGACCCGCGTCTTGCTATTTTCCGCTGCTGATTTTGTAGACGTGTATTTTGAGTTTTGAATTATAAATTATAGTTGGAGTTTGAAATAACTATTACTCTGAAATATCTATATATTTTTGGAAATTCGGCATAATCCTTGACGTCCGAACCAGATCCGGGCCTTACAATATATATGAAGAAATAGTATATAAATTAGTTTAATTTGAAATATTAATATGTTGTAGGATTATATTAAGAATTAGTTGAGTGTTATGATACGGTTATTTTTGTTTTTGATTTTGGGAATTATGTTAATTTTGACTAAGTTGAGTAATTGAATGTTTACAATAGTATATTAGCTAGGTATGTCAACTTTAAGATAAGGAATTGATGCGCTTTAAAATTATCCGTCGTAGTTAGGGCTAAGTAGAATTGAGACCGGACCTGAAATACCGTACCGAACCAGACCAAAACATCGAGCCTCGAGGCGGCCCTAGACCGATTAGGTTCGGTCCTCGGGCCTTAATATTTTACATTTTCGGTCCTTGGTCCGGTCCGGGTCAAATACTGAAAAATTGCGGGTGGACCGACCAAGACCGAATTAAACTAACGTATAACTATCTTCCTTCAAACCCTAGCCTCCAAATAAATATCATCTTCACCCTTCCATCTCATAAAAGTGTATCTGATAGCTTTCATCTCCCAACCACCGTCGCTGACCGCCTCCCTCCACCGTTGCTGATCGCCTCAACCTCCAGGCTCACACTCTCAGTCTCCGCCTCCACAACTCGTCTCCGGCCCACCTTCCGCCCCTCTGCCTTCTTCGCCCCTCCACCCCTCAGCCATCTACTATTCCCCGCCACTCTGCTCCGCCACAACATCCCTCCTCCGCCCACCTCTTCTCTATCTTCAGATTTTCAGATCTCGACCTCCATCTTTAGATCTCCATGCTTTCACTATCTATCACAATCAAAATCTGATGAAAAGGAAAAGAAATGTGATTGATTTGTTCGGATTTGGAAAAGAGGCTGTTGTGTTGACTTTGATTCGGAATTTTTTTTCACTAAATACGGTTATTATTGGTCCAGGATCGGACCATACCGATTTTTTTGATTCGGTCCGGTCCTGGACTGAATATTTTTAGTTCCGGGCCTCGGGATGAAAAAGTAACCAAAAATCGATCCGGGCCATGCTCGGTTCGTCCGGGCCTGGTCCGATGCTCACCCCTAGTCGTAATAGTTTTGAGACCTTTTGATGATTATAGCGACGGAATTTAGTAAGACCTAATAAACTTAGATGTGTCAGGTTAAAAATGAGTACCCATCGGGAATGGATGTACCGTCATAAGGTAAATGGGAGAGTTCGATGGAGTTTTGTGAAAGGAGTAGAAGCTTTTGTTGAATTTTCAATTCACATCCGACATGTGTAAATGAAGAGTGGATAATGTGCCCCTTGCACATTGGAAACATGTAGCAACACAAAGTTTTTGAATCCTGCAACCGTAGTTGATCACTTGATACGGAACGGATTCATGGATGATTATGAGGTATGGGATCATTATGGTGAGGAACCAAGATATTCACCACAGTATTAACAGTGGAGGGAGAGGTGTGGGTTGGGGTATCCTATTGAAGTCTTGTTGATAGATCTACTGTAGTGGAAGAAGTGTGGATTGGAGTGGTACAACGAAATTATGAACGAAATCAGTAATTAGGAGAAGATTAATATCTAGAATATTTTGACTCGGATATGTACTAGTTAGGATTATATGAATTAGTAGTATTAAACGTGAGTTGCATGTAATTTTAAAAATATTGAATTATTGTAATGTATATGCATGTAATTCATCGTTTCTTCAACTTTTGAGTATGATTGTACTTAAACTAATTGTATTGAGAAAGGCATTGAATAAATTGTATATAATAATTGAAAACGGAAGTTAACAAATATTCTAAACCTAATAATTTAAGACGCAGGTTAATATTATTACTCATCAATTATGAATCACGATCGTTCATGGATGTACCAATGAAGTGTTAATGGGAGACTTGAGGCACATTTCGTGGAAAGGATTGAATCTTTCATTCTGCAATGGCTCAAACCAATTGTTTGAGTGAAGGGATGATGATGTGCCCTCGTAACCTAAACAAATGTAGAAATAAGCAATATTTGCCTCCTGCAACGGTGATGGACTATTTGAATCGTAAGGGCTTCATTTATGAGTATTTTGTATGGACTTCTCATGGTGAAACGCCAATACCTTTCATGGATTACGAAAACTTGAAGCGTAAAAGAAAGAAGAAAAATGTGATGAAAATACTACGAGTACTACATCTTATGCTAATTCTGATCGTGAACGAGTTGAGCAAATGGTGTATGATGTTGCAGGTCATGAGTTTATGGACGACAACACGGAGCCATTAACGGGTGAGGATGTGGAAGAGCCACCTAATTCTCATGGATACAACCAATGAAGGAGCTCACTCCTGACCCAAACCTAATTCCTAGTAACTTTTACCGGGCAAAGAAAAAGATGCCGGGAATGGGGTTGACAATGAAAACCATAGATTTTTGTCCTGAAATGTGCATGATCTACTAGGGCGAGATGAGAATCTATTGGAATGCAAGTTTTGTGGGAAGGATCGCTACAAACGTTACAAGGAATTCGCCTCAAATAAACGTCAAAAGAAAAATCTCCCGTATAAGAAAATGTAGTATTTCCCTCTAGCACCTTGTTTGAAGAGGTTGTACGCGTAAGGGAGGAGCATGATGCGGGTATAATGGAACACCCATCAGACTCACCTACGTGGAAGGAGTTTGATAAGACTTTTCCAGAGTTTGCATATAAGCCTAGAAATGTATGTTTGGGTCTGTGTATAGATGGTTTTAATCCGTTTGGAAATGACCGAAACTAATCTTGTTGGCCAGTGATGATGACTCGGTACAACCTGCCTCACGTTGAGTGTATGAAGGAACCGTTCATGTTTCTTACTACTTTGGTGCCAGGGCCAAAGGATCCAGGACAAAATCTTGATGCGTTTTTGCAACCTCTAATCAAAGAGCTGATCGAATTGTGGGAAAATGGTATTCCAGCCTATGATGTGTCAACAAAGAAGAATTTTATTCAGAGAGCAGCAGTATTGTGGACAGTTAGTGATTTTCAAGCGTATTCTATGTTATCTAGAAGGAAAACTTCGGGATTTAAGGCTTGTCCACATTGTTTGGAGGACACTAATGCCTTTAGATTGAAGGAGAGCAGGAAGGAATGCTGGTTTGACTGTCATCGAAGATTTCTACCAATGAACCATCCATTCCAAAAGAACAAGACTCAATTCTTGAAAGGCGAAGTAGTGACTAAAGGCCCCCCAAAATAATTTACCGGTGCACACATATTAGCAAAGATAGAAGCACTAGGTCTGATGAAGGTAACTGAACTTGGGTGGGAGAAGCATAACAAGAGAATTGAAAACAAATGTAGATGGAAGAAGAGAAGCATTTTCTGGGACTTGCCTTATTGGAGCAGTCTTCTAATACGTCACATGATAGACTTCATGCATATTGAGAAGAACGTATTCGAGAACTGCTTCAACACGATTTGCAACATTCCCAGTAAATCAAAGGACCATGTTAAATCTAGGACCGAGTTGAACACTTGGTGTAATAGGCCTGAGTTGACCAGGAAGAATGAGAAGGAGCGGTGGCGGAAAGCATGCTTCTCAATAGCCACTCAAGCTAGAAAGTTTGATTGGGTGAAAGGATTAAAATTTCCCGACAATTACATATCAAACTTAGGAGAGTGTGTAGATTTGAAGAAAACCAAGATATTTGGGATGAACAGTCATGACTGCCATGTGTTAATGGAGAGGTTGGTCCCAGTTGCCTTTCGAGAATTGTTGTCCAAATATGTGTGGAGTCCTCTTACGGAGTTGAGCTTATTCTTCAAGAATTTGGGAAGCAAGGTGATTGATGAAGAAATGTTACTAAATCGAAAGGAACATACCGTTGATTCTATGCAAGCTCAAGCGAATATTTTCTCCTAGCTTCTTTGATTCAATGGAACACTTGCCCGTCCACCTCCCCCATGAAGCGAGGCTTGCTGGACCGGTTCAGTATCGATGGATGTACCCATTCGAGAGGTACGTCTTCAAGATAATCTTTTACCTCACTATTACTTACATTATTTATCAATCTAAAGATTCTATGCGTCCAGATACTTGGGTAAACTGAAGAAGTATGTCAGCAACAAGAACAAGCCTAAGGATCAATGGCCAATGCTTACTTTCGAGAGGAAGCTACAACCTTCTGCTCCTATTACTTTGGAGCAAATGTGTTGACAAAAGCCAGCAGACCGGGCAGGAATGTTGATACGTTCGAGGCCCAAGAGGACGATGATCGAGCATCTGTTTTCAGAAATTGTGGGAGAGCTAAGGGGAAAAAAAGTCAGATTTATTGGAATGGTGAGAGGGAGTACAACACATCACACTATTATGTCCTCACTAACTGTGCTGAAGTTGAAAAATATATGGCGATTTTTGCAGGGTAAGTTTATAATTGATAGTCATACATATATATTACTTCACAATATATATATATAGACCTTTCCTAATTTAGAATGCATGTTATCGTCTGAATAGTGTATTCAAAGAGCGTTGTCTTGCAAAGAATCCAATTATGGCAGATGATGAAAATGAAAATCTGCTTAACGATAAGTTGCCTTCAGAATTTCCAGATTGGTTCAAGAACTATGTCTGTGATCCTGTGAATAAAGTCACATGTCTATACTTAGAGTCTCTAGCTGAGGGTCCATTGAAAGTAGCCGACACATTTCCATCTTACATAGTCAACGGTCTTAGATTTCACACCATGGATTCCAACACGACCATGTCCACAAGCAATTGTGGGGTTTATGTGAAGGGCGCAGATCAAAATTCATCAGGGGATAACTTTGATTTCTACGGGAAGCTGAAAAGAATTATTCGACTAGAATATGCAGGATTGCCTATAAAAAAATATTTTTGTTTCATGTCGACTGGTATGAACCGGGTCCAACTGGTACTAGGGTACACAAGGAGTACGAAATGGTTGAGATTAACCATAAGAAGAGGTACCGTAGTAAATACAAACCATTCATCCGGGCTGATCAAGCAAGACAGGTCGTCTACTTTGAATATCCTAGTCTGAAACGCGATAAGGCAGACTGGTTGACTGCTATACATATATGAGCACGCTCGAAGGTAGAGTATATTCATAGAGACAAATCAATTACCAACTCATACCAAGGAGAGTCTGTTAATGATACATCTAGAAATCATTTACATGCATCTAATGAATACATACAACTTAATGATGATGAATTTGTGGACTTAACCAACGGCGACGAGGAGAAGGGTATGTGTGCATCATATTTTCGTAATATATGTTGTGTTATAAGTTTTTTACTGTTTCTAAGTTGATTTTTGTTGCAACGTTCATGCTTCTGATATGTATACTAATATTTTTATGTTTTGTACTCATGTAGATGTTTCGCCATAGGATGTACACGTATTGGCTACCTAGATCGAGTGGGACCCGGAGGGTGGGGAGATATCGGGCAGTGGTAGTACACCATCAGGGGATATTGTTGGTGGTTCCAGCAGCCAGACTTCGGGTGGGACTCATGTCTGCCAGACCCCGCCACATCATGAGTTTGTGTCTACATCTCCTAAATTCGAGGAGTTCATAGATGATGGTTGTCCATTCAGCCTTCAGATAGTGAAGGATGTTGAGTATCTAGGGAAGCCGGTGATGTTCATCAATGGACCGGATAAGTAATGATTTAAGATTTTGTAAATATTTAAATTATGTCACGTTTACATGTTCTTGTAATGTAGTATTTATAATTATTTCATTTATTATGTATTTTTGTTGATATTTGTAAATTTTGGCCGAAGATTGTTTCAGAGGAGCTGACGAAGATCATTAAGACCCGTAAAGAGAGAGCGAGTGAAGGAGGAGAGAAGTGGTCGACAATGTCTGACTCGACCAAACATTACTACTTCGACAAGCTCAGGGTAAGATTTTATTTATCAAGTATATATGTTGTGAAATTGTTAATGTGTGTGGTATGTTAGCCACTTTAATTGTCACCTTTTATTTTCGTATATGTTGTGGGATTGTTTATTTGTGTGGTATTTTAGCCACTATAATTGTATGGGTGATATGTTAGTCACCTTTTATGTTCGTATATGTTGTAGAACTGTTCATTTGCGTGGTATGTTAGCCACTTTAATTGTGTTCTGTAATTTTGGTTGTAGAAAATTTTTTACATCCCGAATCGCATGGTGAGGCTTATATGTGGCCTGTGTTTGAGCGTCTTGGCTCAAACTAGTATAGAAACCATGTCGTTTCCATGAAAGCTAAGTGGCACACTAAAATCGCTCACTCGAGTCCTGAAGAGTGGGCCTGCTGGAACACGTACTGGGATAATGTCCACGTACAAGATCAGGCTTACAAGAACCATCATAATAGGTTGAGCGAGACGCATGATGGTAAGGGGATTGCCAGGCACCATTATGGGTCACGAGCTCCTGTCACGGATGATGTGATGTCGGTAAGTTTCCTTATGACTTATTACATTAATTTTTCCATTGTTATGCGTCTATTTCAAATACTTGTTTGCATTTACGTTAGTCAAACTCGATTTACTAATCATTGTGCATTTTAAATATTGTTCAGCAACTAGCTTACCAGCCAGTTACACTCCTTCAACAATTGAGAAAGGGAAGTTGAAGAATGGCATTTGGGTAGAGAGAGAGCAGAGCATATTGCGGTACAAACCTTTCTTAATTTACAGTTTCTCATTTTCTTTTATTTACTTGATTAATTCTAAAAATTTGATAACAAGTTGAGCTTACATATGCACTTGATTAATATTGCAGACTGAGGTGGAGAGGAGGATCGCAAAGAGGATGGAGACCGATCAGGAGTTGACTGTTGAAGAGCAGGACAAAATCTTCTTAGAGGTCAACCCACTAGACAAGAGGAATCGGGTTTATGGTGTGGGTAGTGGAGGAGTAGATGTTGCAGCCAGCTATTACATTGGTCAGTCCTCTGCATCACGATCTACCGGTCGTCATTACCCACAGATGAAGGTCGATAACGTTGTGACTCCTCTCCAGAACGAGATTGATACTCTAAAGAGTATTTTTGAGACTCACCATGTCCGTGTCGGTCGAGAGATGGCAGAGATAAGGTGGTTGATGTCCATCCTAAGCCACGGGCGTAATCAGGATGCTCCTCCTCCTCCTCCTTCTTCTTCTTAGTTCTAGCTTTTATTATCTGAATACTATTGTTTCTATGCATTCAACTTGATAATATAAGGATACTTACTTGTGTACGAATAGTCTATATTTCGATTTCAAATTAATTTATGAACTTTTCGTGCAATTCAACGTTCTTTCTTCATTACAATTGTATTGGGTGACAAGAAGGTTAAATACGATCGAATTGGGTATTCATGAAATTTTAAAAAAAAAAAATTGTGCATTTTAGCGACGGATAACACATAATCCGTCACTATATCCACGGATTAGGACGTTTTGTCCTAATCCGTGCTAACAACGGATAATGATTATCAGTCGTTAGTTTAACGACGGATAAAGATTATCAGTCGTTAAACTTTAGGCACGGATAAAATTATTCGTGCCTATATATAACGACGGATAATATTTCTCTGTTGTTAGATGGTCAACACCATCTAACGACGGATAAATATTTATCCATCATTAGACATAACGACGGATTATCCGTCGTTAGACCTTTAACAACGCCCATCTTCACAACGAGCGTTGATATCCGTCGCTAGACGGTTTAGCGACGAATCGCTACGACTCTAGCGACGGATAACGTCGTCGCTAGAGTCGCAGATTTTTGTAGTGTATAAACTTACTTCCCAAGTAGGATATGTATTTTCTGTATTTGTAGGAATATGATCACACACTTCTTGAAAAAGAATGTTTTCTTGCATCCAAGTAGGATATGTGTTTTTTATATTTGTAGGAATATGATCACATACTTCTTGAAAAAGAATGTCTTCTTGCATCCTAATATCAGCCTCGTCGACCTTAACACCAAACTGTTGTATCCATTTTACGATTATCCCATCTCATGAATCTCAACTTTAACATACCGGCCTAAAAGAAAAATCAAATCACACTTCACAAAATATAAAGAAAAAAAACATATATTACTAAAATAAAAATACCATAAATGAACAAATATTTAGTTACCTGAAGTTGTATGTTCTTTGTAAGTCTGAGGATCACACACGAATCCCATATTTTTTATGAGCATATGGTTGCATTAAGAATGTTAGATCTAGACCCTCTCGGAACCACTTTCAATATTTGTTTAAAGTATATGTACAATATAATAATCAAACTTCTAAATGGTGTGGCTAGTCGATGCATAAAATCCCTTGAACTCATATCAAGCGCTTCAATACAATGCATACTCATCACTTTAGTTTCGTCCCATAAGATATGCTTTGTTTCTTTGAGTAGACACGTTGCATCATAATCAAGCTTCATTCTACTGCATACCGAGTATAAATGTATATTCAATTGTATTTAATATCTTGAATGAGCAGTTCTCCTTGTAGGTAGCAATATATACAGATGGAAGCCACTAGAAAACATTTATATCTTCTATCTCTCAAAACAGAGCAGAAAGTCCTCCAAATATAATATCTCCTCTAGAATCAACAATGAATTGTAGTAAATGATGTCTTGCCAAGTATGAGTAGATGACCTTCATTCTTCCTATCTTGTATCGAATCTAAGAACTCCATTAGAATAGAATTTGATATATTTTTCTCAATACTTATATGAATATCGGGATACTATCCGTCTTCCACATGGACGAAAAGTAGGGATTTGTAAAAGAAGGTTACTCTCGACCATAAAATGATTTTTTGCATGTAAGTTTCATCACTCATCACCGTCTAGAAGGAATCACTTTTAATGAAAGGCAAAAGTTTGTCCATCACCATACGTCATGCAATAAGTCGAAGGCATACCTCATGTGCATTATCAAGGGAGATGTGATGTATGGCCATCTTGTATTGTTCTGCAAATGAATTGTTCTCTTTCACCATTTTTTTTCTATGAGTGTTGCAGAATCAGTTTCCGCAGCAGAATTTGTTTGACTTTACGATAATTAAAATATATATTTACCATCGAGCATCTATAATTCTAATGAGTACTAAATGATGTATAGTAAATATTTTTTATTTAAAACAAAATATGTGAAAGATGCATGAAATTGAGTGTAGAGGTTCAAAAAATGCAGTAAGAGCATTAATCATGTTGCTTTCGTGTTCAGTGTCGTATATGTAACATTGACAAAATTTTGGAGTCTGTATTTCTTTGGGCAAGAATGTTTCAATTTTGTGATCATTTTAGCCACGCATCTTAAAGCAATAAAGCCATTTTTATTTACTAATTCATTGTCTATTTCCAACCCATTGGAGTAAATGCGAAGATATTATTATATGCGGTAATAATAAAACAATTATATTAACCGAGTACCTATTGCTGAAAAAACTAATACTTGCAGAACATATTTTCAAATTAATATAGTTAAAACCAATGATCATAAAAAAAAATTAAAAATAAAATTAGAGTATATCAATAGTGCTTTAATAATCCAATAAAGTAAGTTTACAAAGTCGTAAGAAACTCAATATATATTAAGTCAAATTCATATTAAACATGTTCTATAGTAAATATATAAGATAGAATAGGAGGTAATATTTGAATAAATATTGAGTACAAATATAAAATGTGTTAGAATTCACATAAATGTTGAAAAGGTAATACCCTCATTTTTATTTGATTCAATGCGCAATTTATTGCTAATATTTAACAGGGTCATTTACATAAACA
Organism: Plantago elongata; assembly: GCA_036897095.1. Taxonomy (NCBI): domain Eukaryota; kingdom Viridiplantae; phylum Streptophyta; class Magnoliopsida; order Lamiales; family Plantaginaceae; genus Plantago; species Plantago elongata. The sequence goes on from JAYMSP010004647.1 coordinate 12,356, forward strand.
CCCCTTGCTAGATAATCCAATTACAAATATATACCCGCTAATTCAACAATTACATATAAACCCAATTTTGTATTCTGGCATTAACTCCGATTCCAACATGTAAATTAGTGCTGATTTGGACATAATTTGACATGTATGTAGACTTTTGAATTAAAATAAAACTTAACAATTTTTCTTTTATCTTCTTCTTCTTCCTCCTCCTCCTCTTCCTCCTCCTCCTCTTCAACACTTAATGTTCCACACTCTCCAACTATCACCACTGCGTCTAACAACTACCATTACAGTAATTCATAAAAAATTTGATCATCACCACTCCGTCAACAGCTCCATTTGGGGCTGGTTTACAACTCTATTTAGGGCTCCAAAATAGCCCCAAACGGAGCTGTTGACAGCTTTGGCAAGTGCTCTCACCGGAGCTATTGAACGGCTTCGGTTGGAGCTTAAAATATAACTCTAACCGGAGAAGATTTATGCTTTTATTTGGGCTGTTTATACAGCTTTAATTGGGGGTTTCTAACCATTTTGATGATCCATTTCATGTTCAAGCTTTTCAAATGGGTCTTCAATGGAGTTTTTTTTTTTATGTGATATTGCAATTTATGGGTTAAATATATTGAAAATTTGATACTTTGAGAGGATCGTTTTGCAATAATGTTTGGATTAATCTAGCAGAGTAAATTTAGTGGGGTGATTTTTCAATTTTTTGGGGTTAATTATTTAAATTTTGAAACTTAAATATCAAATATGTTATGTATACAAATATAAAATATGTTATGGTTTATTTGTTTATTAATTAACTAACAGGTCATATAAAATTATATATTAATTACAAACAAACCCAATAAAAATTACTTCATCCGTCCTATTTTAAATGAAACATATCTCAAATCCACGGTTTTTAAAAAAAAATGTAGTATGTGGTTAAAAATGAGTTTGAGATAGAAAAGTACATGTAGGTCCAATAATGTGTATTTAAAAATGAGTTGTATTGTCGGGTTATTTCCATAAATGAAAATTTGTTTCATTTTGATTGGAAATTCAAAATGAAAAATTGTTTAACTTCTAACGGGACGGAAGGAGTAGTTAACAAATGAGGAATTAATGACATGGCAATCCATGTCAGCAATAAGTGTGTGTCTCCGGCCAAGCTCCGAGCTTATATTATCTCCGGCGTTGAATTTTGAATGTGTATGTAATTGGATTTCAATCTTAGTTCAAAATTTGGAACCAATTGTAATTGTTCAAATAGCAAGTACTTATTTGTAAAGTGGACATCTAGGAGGGGTGTGTTTTGTAAATATCTTTATTTAAAGTGATGTATTCATAATTGTGTACTTAAATAAGTATGGATTTCTTTGGTAAATGAAAAATTATTTATTTTATTTAAAAATGTTCTGGTTTTAATGTTTTATTATTTCAAAATTTGTCATTTAATAAAAATAATATACTAATAAATAAACAATTTAATAATAAATAAAATATTCAAATTAACTATGGATTAATCTTCTCATAGTGAATCTATATATATATTCAGAATATTTTTCGGAGTTCTGTAAATAAATATATATGAAATTAACTATAAATTATATATTGAACCAACTTACTAAAAATAAGTAATGGGAGTTATATGGTGCATTTAATTTTAACAAATTAAAGTGTTCCACACATTCACCATACCAAATTTAAATTTTTAACAATCGTTAGGAATGCTCATCAATTCCACATAATTGAAAATGATGATATGTCACTCCCTAGAATTGCTAGAATGATTTTTCTTTTAATATGTTATAGATTGACTAGAAACTATGTCACACGCTACGCGTAAGAAGTGTGATTGAATCTTGTTAAATGGTTTTAAATTATATTTTATTATTTTAGTACAATCATATCGATATCTATGTAAAATTATGATTAATTTATTGATTGTATTTATATTATAACAATATACATAATTTAGTTGTTAATTTTATAAACATGAGGAAGTTACCTAAGGGCTCAGATGCAGCAAACAATGAAAAGACTGAAAGTAGAATGTTGATTTGCCCTTCCACATGATTACGGATGCCAAACAAAGACAACTTGAATAATGTATTTAGGGGTCGATTGCCATAGCATTCAAATAATCACAATTTTACTAAAATACCATCTAAATGGTCATGCCATACCAATCAGCCCCTTAAACACTAACAAGTATTGCAAAATAAACACTACTATTATCAAGTAACAAATGGAGCTAATAACAACAAAATTCCATCTACCAATAATTTTGCCAACATTGTCACTCCATGTATAGCAGCTACCTAAATTTGTTAATTATCCAACTACAATCATTAAAATGTCGATTTAAACTATTACATGCTCGAGGAAAGCAAAAAAAATGAGGTTACAAAACCAGACTCATTGTAGCGGAGTATGCAATTCAGTAGTACATTTCTAGAGTTTAAACATCAATTTAAGGATGTTCCACCTTTATCAGATGTCGTTGCCAGCTTATAGAAGTCAATTCTCTCTCTTTGTTCCATGTATGGGTGAGTGTTTCATCCTGGGCCGATTTATCATCTTCGGCATGTTTGTCTACATCAGTAGCATTCTCCTTGTTTGAATCACTAAACACCTCCCCACTTACACCTACAGGTTAAAAGAAAAATGATTGTCAAACAAGCACAAGCAAGAACTATGAAAAAGAAGAACAGTTTGTCGAGAGAAGCCTGCTAATGAACTTTAGTATACTCACTCATAGCAAACAATTAGAACCTTCCATACTTGTTGGTTATGAGTGAACATACTAATAGCTATCATCAATCCATGTAATATGATGTGGTAATTCTCAAAGCATTTCAGTTTATAAGGTTTGTGTTAACCACAATATTCAAACTTATATATATCAAGACCACCATAATAACTCCAAGACAAGGGACAATAATAACAACCAAGTTAACCCAGTACCCATTTATTTTTCATATTTCATTAAAAGTTTATATAGGAATTGATACATGAATTATGAACATTGTAAGAATTGTGGGGTACTAATATGATAATGTCATTCGATGAAAGATTTATTTAACTGTTCCAATTTGTATAAAAATCAATGAATACTACTAAAGCCATGAATAAAGCTGCACTAATGCATAGCATTTTTGTAAGGTCCGGATCTGATTCGGAAGTCAAGGATTATGCCGAATTTCCAACTATATATAGATATTTCAGAGTAATAGTTATTACAAACTCCAACTATAATTTATAATTCAAAACTCAAAATACACGTCTACAAAATCAGCAGTGAAAAATA
>JAYMSP010004648.1:0-15643 GCA_036897095.1 Plantago elongata
ATGCATTAACATTGATTAATTCATGGTGCAGGACTTGTAAGTTTCAATGAAGTTCATGTGAGCTTGTCTGTATCAACAACAATTAATTCAAAGCTCATGATCATTGAGAGAAATATAGAAAACTAATTGATACGATTTTTATCTAAAAACAATATATATTACTAACAAAATCACACAAATTAATAATCAAGACGTTTATATTATTAATAAAATGAATATTGTTATAATATGAAAAATAATTTCACTGCTAAGATTATAACGTTTTGATTAATTGTATTAATGAACTTTTAAGGTTCATATTTAAATAAATTATCTGGAGATCGTTTCTCAGAAGATTTGATTGATTCAAATCTTTGATGCATGAGAAGAGCGTAATTGATTTATAATTTTTAATTATTTTTTATGCACAAATCAGATGTATATAAGTATTTTAAATAATTTTTCTTACAATATGTATTTTTAAATTATGAAAGTAGGTGTAAAATTGATCAGGAAAGTTAAGGTGATGATGAAGAAAACAAAATTATCAATTAAATGTTTCTAACATTGCTAGTAATAATTATTAAATTACCACTCTCATATATTAAAAGAGATAATATCTAACTTTGACAACTACAGAGACATTGTTAATTAGGGAATAATTAGGGAGATTCCATCGGCTAACAGCTATGTAACATTAAATAATAAATTAATTGTAAAAATTTTGGTTAGTGGAAATTCTTAATGTTTAAAAAACATTATGTTTGACTAATTTCAAAATTATATCACATTATATTATTATTAGTTCATAATTTAAAATTTGATAAGTGACATATTTTAAACTTTAAAAATTAATTTATTAATAATTATATAATTTTAACAATTTTAAAAATACAAGTTATATAAATTTACATATTTATTATATAATTTAGTCACTTTATATATTATATTCAAAATTAATCTTGCTTTTCCAAAATAGCCACCACTTCCCCCACCTCTCCCAGGTAACACTGTTAACTTGTCTAACATTAATTAATTCCAAATTGATGATGCACTAGTTGTCAAATTGTGTAGCTGGTGTAAGCTAGGTTCGATAAAATTAAGAGAATTAATTAAACTAGGTTAAATGAGAACTTGTTGTATTAAATTAATTGATTCATGATGTTAGCCTGTTAGGTATGTATATTAGGATTGGGTTCTCAAAGATTTACTAAACTGGACACTGTAATGTCACTAAATTAAAGTAAGATATAAATTATAACTAAATCGAACTAAACTAGATTGAATTAGATTGTAAGGTCCGTCAAATTTTTTCGTTTTCGGTACATTAATAAAATAATAATTTTATTATTTCGTACGAGTAAAGAAAAAATCGTAAATAGGTTAGGACGAATTAGGATTTTAACGCTGAGCGGATTCGACCTTAAAAATAGAAAGTAGTTATTTACTAATAAAATAATATTTAAAATCTTAAAATAAAAATTATTTATTTTATTTTTCTGGTGGCTCGAGAATGACTCGAAAAATGTCCGGGAAGCAATTTGCCATTTTTCCGGAATTTATTTACGAGTCATTTGGTATCCAGAACGAATTAGTCGTATATAGTTAATAAAAGGACAGGAATACCCTTACTTTCTATTTTCTTCTCTTCTGCCAGAAAGGGCAATTCCGTCATTTCCATATTACCTTCTTCCCCAAATTGGACTTGGAACGGAATTACAGAGCCATTTCTCTTGCTCTGTTTCACCGCGCCGTGTTCCGTTTTCTTCTTCCCCGTTCGTGCCTATCCTCTACACCAATCCGAGCGCGCCACATCGGGATCTCCGCGTGCCACCATCACGCCTCCCCGTCCGCCCACAGTTTCCCCCTCAAGCCGCCAAACGGAGTAGGCGGCGCCGCCTTCGTCTGGCTTCTGCGCGTGAAGGAGCAGAGAAATGGTGGGTGAAAATCGAACACGCGGAGTGATGAATAACGAAGAAACAAACGGAAGGAAAGGGAGAAACGTGGCTGATTTCTCAGCCACCACTCCACCCCCCGACCACCGCCATTGCCGCCGCCGTGGGGCTATAAATAGAGGCCTTCAGTTTCGTTTCCAACTCACACCATTTCCCTCTGTTTCTCTCTCAATTCTGCTCTCTGTCTGCTTCTTTTTCCCCTCCGTTTTCTCTCCTTTTCCGGCCAAACCGCCGTCCCGCCGCCGCACTCCGGCCAATATCCGACCAACCTCCGCCGCGGTCGAACATCCCATCCCGGATAAGTGTCGTTAACTTGACCGGTAAGTTTTGCTCGATCGATTCGATTAAATTCGAATATACGAACGATAAATTAATAGAATATTCCTTGCAGTCGTCCCGTCCCGACCCCGCTCGATAGTTGTTACTATCAAACTTACTTATCCCGACCCATATAAGAGCAAATATGAATTGCCTGTCTTTCATTCTTCGACGATGGATCACAAACATTTGTCCTCACGGCCACTTCCAGTTCCGTCTCAGGTTTAAGAACCGTGCACAATTGCTTGGCCTCCTCCCTTCCTTTTACTTCCGACTCTTCACAAGGAGTTAATTCACTGTCTACCTTACTTAATGGTTATCTTCTCCAATGAAACAGCACTCCTAATTAGATACTTGACAAATCGCAACTCTGCCTTCGAACCACCAAATCCAATAATCTCCAGAATCTTCAAGTGACTATGTCTAAAAAGGGACTAATAACAAACAATGACTCATCATCGAGCGGAGAGAATTTGATGCCCAACATCTTGAGTCTGGGGATGACCGGAAACACTTCCATAATATCATCAAGTACTATTGGGCACATGGTAAGCACTTCAAGTTGAGATATACAACTTGAAAGATCTGAAAAGTCAGGCATCAATTTATCAGCATACCGACCACCGGTGTAAACTTCAGCCAGCTTAGGGTGCTCTTTAGAAGAAAGCTTCGCAATTTTAATCCATTGTAATCCAAGTGTATAAGATTTGGTGCGGATATCTCCAAATGTTCCAAGTCCCAGCAGTATCTTATTGTCAAAGATTTTAATTTAGGAGGGGCAACAACTATTTCGAGAAATTACTGATGGGGTTATAGCCAGAATATCTGGAAGTGGATCAACATGCATTGATAAATCATGCGAAGTGTGCTAGCTAACTCTGTTTTCAAGTTCACTGTTGGAACTTTATTTCCTAAGAGTTCGTCATTTGCTTGCTTAATATGTAGTAATACTCACATAAGTATTGCGTGTTTGTATGTTCAGTGTTTACACTGAGTCTGCTATATAGTTATGATCTATATACTCAGTTTTTCAAGTAACTACAAAATTAGTTAGAGTATTTTCTATCTTTTTTGTTACTCATGAAAGGCACCACATAATGCACCTAAATTTTCTTTTGTCATGAATTTTATAATAGTTACAATCGTTTTCCTTTTTAAATTTTTATTCCAGCTTATTAGTATAGTTCAGCAATACTAGTAGCAATCGAATTTACGTAGACTGCGGCCTGATATTCGGACTTTTCATGGTACAGTCAACACGATTATGTGTTCTTAATATATTCAAATACATAATGACACTCATAGATATCTCAGCCACCAGCAAAAAGAAACAAATTCTGGTTTTACTTGAATGTATGCATTCATATTTGGTTTCATACTTGAATGATTTTATCTCGAATAAAATGACAGTCTACTTTAATGTGTTACATTCTTTCATGAAACATAGGATTTTTCGTTAAATGTGTAGCAGACTGATTGTCACACATTAGTTTGACAGGTTTCACAAGCTTAACTTGTAGATCATTGAGCAATCCAGTCATCCAAATTATCTCACAACAGGTGAAGACCATGCATGGCTCTGTATTCAGCCTTGGCAGATGATCTGCTTATTGTGATTTGTTTCCTAGATTTCCAGCTAACTAGTGAGTCACCTGCCATAAGTTGATCTTCTGGTTATGGGCCATCCAACATAGTTTGAGTCACTGTAAGCAGTGATCTCTATGTTTGTATCCTTTGAGTAGAAAATCCCAGTCCTACATCACTTCTGAGATATTTGATTATTCTTAATAGTTATCAGGTCTTGATATTCATATGTTTATGTCTCATGAGTGAGAGCTAAATTAATTGAGTAAAGTCTATGTTTCTCTGAAAATTTTATCATATCCAAGAAACTCTGATATTGGGTATTTAACTGAATTATGTATTGACTTTACTGCATATGCTTATGCATCATAATTTTCTTCATCCAACACCTCATATTCTTTTTCTTGAGGGACATTTTCTTCAGCTAGAAGATGTTTATCATTTTCATGTAAGAAAATGTCTTCTTGCTGTGTTGGTTTGTTCATCTCAACCCAGTCATAATCATCAAATGAAAGTGCTTGTGGATGAATCTCATCTTTGTTAGTAGTTCTTTCCTTTGTATGGGAATACAATTTCTACGAAAATTACATTTCTTGATATTGAAATGGTTTTCTTCATCAGATCATACAATTTATACCCTTTTAACATTTGATGAAAATCAAAATAACTCATTTATACAAACACAAAAACATTAACATGCATAATCGAACACTAAATAACAACAATTAAAAAAAGTAAATTGTTGTTATTTTTTGTTTGATTATGCATATGTTAATGTTTCCGTGTTTGTATAAACAAGTTATTTCGATTTTTCGTTAATTTTATAAGATTTTCTATGAGCTGGGGGCATTTTGGTGAAGACACATATTTTGTGATGTGTTTAATTGAAAATGTGTTGAGTTTAACATTGCTGCACTTAGGGCCGATCCTGGGCATACTTTAGCGAATTGCAGTCAAGTAGTGTGGGGAAAAAAAGATAAGAATCCAAAATGTCACAGCTAAAAAAATTAGCAAGAAAATGGATTTTTTTGGAAAACACAATGCAGCTAGTTTAGTGGTTGGAAAGTGCAAAGACAAGAGATGTTCACAGGCAGCACAGAAAGAACATAAGGCTATGACATGAAGTAAGCAAGCAAAGCTACTTAGGATTCCTACCTACCTAAGATTATATTTGTCTGTTTCCACATTTGCTTGTTAATTTAGTGCAAAATGATGAACAGAGTAGCAGACTAATGCATGTGACTTGAACTAGCTGCCTATACTATATCATGGGTTACACATGTTCCATTCAAATTTAAATCACACCCTGACAAATACCAATCTTGTAGTTTTATGCATATAAGATGCATTATTGTTTGTTCTCGTTGATATTTATTATAATTAGTAGCAAATTGTTGGTTGTGAGCAAGTATGGACAAAGGGTTCATATTAGAGCATCTATCAACACCATTGGGTGGGTGAAATGTTAAATCTTGGTGCCATAGTTTAATGTGTTTTTGGCTTATAAGGTTGGTAATAGTATACTGTGTGTTTGATACAGTAACAATTCTAAGATGTTTCTTAACTGGCAGGGAACCAGAAGAATGCAATAAATTATCTTGCAAAGGCATGCATTTGAACAATCTGTTAGTACATTTCAATGTCTGCTAAAATTGCAGAACAAAATCAATACAACAGATTACAACTACATGACATGTTTGTGCGAGTCGAGGTAACTCGCTCCGATGCTGCCTAGAACTCTAGGGTAACACAATGATTTCTACATCCCTATGATCAGCTACATTTTTATGATAGAAGCTTAGGCACATTAGATTGCAATTCGGATTAAGTGATCAGAGCAGATGTCATCAAGTTCTTGCATTACGGTTCCAATATCCGGCCTGCATTCAGGGGACTCATGAGTGCAAGCAAGAGCTAACTCACCAAGCTTAGCTGCTTCGGTTTCCTTGAACTTTCCGGCCAGGTTTACATCTATAAAGTCTTCGAATCTTGATAGCTCCGCTCCATGACAATTCAACTGGGTGATTCTACTCTTTCCGGAGAGGATCTGGAAGATAATCATACCAAATGCATAAACGTCACTTTTCTCGGTGAACTGGCCTGTGGTTGTGTATTCAGGAGCAAGGTAACCCATTGCAGCACTACCCTTAAGTGTCGAAAAGATTATGTCATCTGCTAACAGTTTGTGAATGCCAGAATCGGCAAGCACTGGATTGTTGTCCCGGTCGATTAGAACTTTTTCAGCTGAGATATTCCGGTGAACTAATGTAGGCTTGCTGTTCCTGCTCTGATGAAGATATTGAATACCTGAACATAGAATGAATAGTTTATGTAAGCATATGATCAGGATGTGCTTTTCTAGTTTCTAGTTATACTTGGAGAAAAGCTAAGCAAATTCCAGTAGGATACTTAAAAAGAGTATATACCTTTGGCGATTCCTTTGATTATAGATTTTCGGCTAAGCCAGTCCAGAACTTTGCCTTTCCCCTCCTTCAAATCAAGATACTTCAACAGGTTCCCATTTGGGACGAAGTCATAGATGAGGAAGCACTCTCCCCTGCCTTTGGAGCAACAGAATCCTCTCAGCCTTAGAAGATTTCCATGCTTCAATGAGGTCAACAATTTCAACCCTTGAAGGAACTCTGCTTCGTCAGACTTGCAGCTAACCTTTGAAATGCACTTGATTGCAACTAGAGATCCATCCCTCAGCGTCCCCTTGTAAATAGCTGAGAAACTACTCTTTCCCAACAAATTTGAGTCCAAGAAGTACTGAGTAGCCGACTCCACCTCATCCAAATTATACATATAGCTCTCAAGAACTTCCCCAGATAAACTGTTCACATCTTGTTGTTTCGCCAAAGGGTCCCACCCATTGGAATATTCGAGGCTAATAAGAGGAGACGCACTTCTCCTACGAACTTCTTTAATCTGGTCCGTACTCAATCGACCATCACTAGAATCAAATGTGCTTCCAATTTTCTGCTTCTGTCGGCGATACCAGGAGACGGAAAAAAGTACAGTTACTGCAATAGCACCAAGTAGGCCAATGACCCCAACAGTAATAACAGCAGGGTGAGATTTATTGGACGTGGCTGATCCATTTTGTCCGACATTAGCTGATTCAGGAATGTCTTTTGGAGGAAGGTGACTAGTGCTAGCTCCAAATGGCTTGGGACTTCGATCGGATCCAGAACAAAGCTTTAGTGGGGCAAAATCGATGCCACACAGTTCCGTATTATTCCCATACTGGAAACCTTCATCCAGTCTCTTCAAATCTTCAATCAAGCAATACGAAAAGTTAACACAATGTTAATTAATAAAATCTTGGAACTTTTAACATAATTTTGCCAACCTGAAACAGAAGATTGTCAAGAAAGGTTACCTAGAGGAACATTCCCAGACAGTTTATTGTTTCGGATGTCGAAGATCTTGAGCATTGGTAGGCTAGCTACTTTAAGTGGGATTGAACCAAACAGATTATTGAAACTCAAGTCTAGCCTAGTTAACTGCACCAATTCACCAAGACTTGCTGGAATTGCACCGGTCAACTGGTTGAACTGGAGGGCAAGGACATTGAGTTTCTTTAATGAACCAAGCTGTGTTGGTACATTTCCAGTTAATTTGTTGTAACAGAGTTGCAACACTGAAGAGATGAGAACAGTTGCAGATTAATGGCCATAAACAAATGAAAATCACTGCTCACAGTTAAAGATAGTGACTGACTTTTGAAATTTCAAGTAGTTTTCACTTTCAACTTGGTTAATTCAAGCAACATACATCTACTGTTTATTTCATTTATTTTATCTTTTAGTGTCTGAAACTTCAAATAAGCCAAGAAACTAGTAGGTATTAACACAAAGCAGATTGATGAAGATAGTTGCAGCAGTAATTCAAACAAGTTTAAAACTTTGACCTTTCAACCACAACCCAGATCAAGTACAAACCAAAAACAAGTATTGCACCAGTTCACAACCACATGAAAAGAACACATATTTCCAACAAAAAATCATTCAGAAATCAGAAGAAGAAAAAAAATAAAAAATGCATCTTTAACTTAACCAAGAGTATTACACTCACAACCAGTTCAAAGAACACATTATTCCAACAAAAACACCATTCAGAAACCAGAAAAAACAATCAAGATTGCATCTTAACATAACCAAGAATCCCAAGAAGAAGAAAAAAATATCACCTTGCAAATTGGCCAGTTCACCAATCTCATAGGGAACATCACCAGACAGACCATTAACATTGAGGTACAAATCAGAGAGCTCAGTCAAGATCCCAATCTCCTTAGGTACAACCCCAGTAAGCTTGTTGAAGTGAAGGTACAACCCAGTCAAGTTCTTGAGCTGACCAATCTCAGGTGGGATTTTACCAGAAAGCCCTCTTCCCTGCAATGAGATGTTAACCACCTGGCCAAGCTCATTGCAAGCCACCCCTTCAAATGAGGCATTGCATGGGTCAGTTGCATTTGCGGACCATGAGGTGAGGATCAGGCCATGAGGGTCCAATGAGGACTTGATTGCAATTAGCACAGAGACTGATGAGTTGGTTGCAAATATGGGGGGTACGGGGATGATGAGCAGTGTGAGGAAGATGGAGAAGAAAGATGACATTTTCATGGTTTTCTTGGGAGAAAAGGTGTGAAGTTGAGAGAAAGATGACATTTTTATTGTTCCATTTGAGTTTTTGAGTAAGACTTTTGGTTTGACTGGTTTTGTTGGGACATGGACAAAATTTGAATTTGTAACTTGTGGTGGTGTCTACTCACATGGCTAACGGCAGGCTTTTTCAGAAAAGTGGCATGGGTGTGTGATTTTGCACTCATGTCACAATCAACATTGTCAAGAAGAAGAAGAAGAAGGTGGTGGTGAAAGATTTGTCAAGGTGAAGAAGAAAGAAAGAAGAAGGATTGACTTCAATATAGTAAGAAAAAGTTTGGAATGAATGAAGTGAAATGGTAATCATTCATATCTTTTTCTCTTCTTGGGAAATCACAAACCTCTTCTAGATCTAAGCATTTTAAAATAATAAAATGACTATTTAGTATAGAATTTAAATTGATTTTTGTCAATTTAAATGGAGTGTTTCATTTGAAGTGGTAAAATTCAACTTGAAATCTGTAGCAATCAGATTATACAAGCCAGATGAGCATTACACAATTAACTACAGATATCGTATGATTAATTTAAAACATTATAATGCATTATATGAAATCTAGATTGAAGGTTCGAGAGGAGGTATTTCGCAACTGAACATTACACACTAAATCCTCCCTAATAGTATAATCTTTTAATGACACTAAATCCTCCCTAATAGTATAATCTTTTAATGTATGAGTGGCTCCACTGATATAGTAATAAACTCCTAAAACCATTGTATTACTGACTCGAGTCTAATTTGAAGACGAAATATACGTAAAGCATATATACAAATATATAAATTTGTAAACTCCTAAAACCATTGTATTACTAACTCAGTCTAATTTGATGACGAAATATACGTAAAGTATATATACAAATATATAAATTGGTGCGGTAAATTTATTTTTATACATTGTTGTTGGGCCTTGCATCAGATCCTAACACGAACTTCACCTAGGTTAATGCTGAAATTCTATAATAAGAGGATTATGCTTAAACTCGACTCATTTGACGGTACGTTTAATTCGAGTTCACATAATATTCATTTTGTTATTGAATGAAGTAGATTTTGACTCATCAAAACTTGACTAGGATAATTTATGAGAATGTACTGTATCTTAAATATGATTAAGGTTCTGCTTTTAGTATTACTATGAAGAACAATTATCTTCAAAACAAGTGAAAGCAATTGGTTGGATGAGTAATTAGTTTATAATAATAGTCCCATGTACCTTCCAGATAAAATTGGTACATGCTCCCCAAATGGATTCCCCATATTAAATGCTCATGTTTCATATTTTAAATTTTTTGTCCCTTTTCAAGAAATCAATTGTGTTGTAGAATTTGAATTTGCAAGTGGCTTGTCTCCATTACCCTATCTCAACAAACCATGCAGTACCAAACTCCAGGCAATCAATGTCCAGAGTATTTGAATTTTGATGAGTGAAGTCACACTTTTGTCCAGGATTTATGGTACTCCGAACTCCCATACTCAATAAATTCATTCGAATGAGTATGAATCCGATACTCAGTTTATTTTGAAATCGTTGATGTTTTTATATAAATGTGTTATGTTTTAGTTTAAATTGATTAGGCAATTAATTTTCATGCTGTCATGTAAATGTGTTGCGTTTTAGTTTAAATTGATTAGGCAATTGATTTTCATGCGTCAAGATGTTTAAGCTAAAACCGTAAAAATTAGGCTAAAAACCAATACTCTCAGGCATCTCAAATCATTGATGTCCAGCATCATTTTATCCCCATGCCAGAGGCAGCTGCCCAGCTCCACTGAAACAATAGGCAGGACAAAAGCTTTCATGGGCATATATGGTCCCATCGACACATTGTATTTAGGCTATAGATAGATTCCTACAAACATGACAAGTCAATCCTAAAAACACACAGAAAAAATTCGAAACCAACCCCCTTTAGAATCGATAATTCAAAAATACCGTTATATCATTTACAATCTACAACAAAATATACACATCATATTAAATGTACAGTTTTAGTTGCGAAATCATATCATTTACACTTTATAATACAACATTTTTCATTGACAAAATACAAACTGGATGGATACCAAGATACCTGACCCTAATGAACAGCCCTAATTGTGAGTAACATTCAAAGTGTGTTTTTATTGAAAAGCGCCAAAGCCATTCCGGACTAGCTCAACCAACCTAACTCAATAACTTCGACAGACGAAGGCTAGAGAAATGTTTACCAGGCAACAAATTTGAAAGTCCTAGCAGCAAACAACGTAAATACATGTATTTGACATGTAAAATAGTCACTAAATTAAATTTTTCCAACATTGCAGAATTGATATTCAAGAGAAGTGCAGCTATGAGTCTATTACAACTTGAGAAGTTCAGGATGAAAAACTAGTCTTCCTCAGAAAACTCAAAAAGGGTAAAGAGCATCAATTAAAGTAACAAAATTCCATCTGAAAACACAAGTCTTCTCAAACACGATGATAAAGTTACAAAACCAGATTAATGGAGAAGATACGCTACTTTACGCCACAAGAGTGCTGGCAGTTGTAGATTCACTGCAAAGAAGTAAAGAGAGAATTAGTATGACAATGCATGAAATAGCAGTTCCTCTAAGAGATGAATGTGTTATTATATATATCTGGAATTGTGTTAGACGCAGAAAGGTATAGTCCAATCGAGTTCAAGCCATAGCTTTAAACGAGTTTCGGAATTCAAATGCAGAAAAGCATGCACTAGTTAGTTTGCTCATTGAGTGGGTTTTGTTGGATTGGAGAACTGGTTTTCAGGAGAAAAAAAATTAAAGCAATTTCTTTAATCAGTGACACCAAAAAGTTTTCAGTTCACTGTCACACTAAGACATAAAGAATGAGTAATGCGTGACTTTATTTGCAGGTATAACATGCACTTACTATTTCCAGACTGGTGGAAGCTTCTTGGTCTTCTTGTAGTAACGGGCAAGTCTGTGAATTCTGCTCTCGACAAGGATAAGTCTGAACTTGGAATCTTTGTCCTTTCTGTTCCTCTCCAAATGCTTTCGGATAGCAACAGCTTTCTTGATGAGATGGTAAAGGTCCTCGGGAATCTCAGGAGCAAGTCCTGGGAAAAGATGAAATAAGTTGAATTCACAATTTAAATGTAATGGGACTAACTAATGATGATATATACCATTTCCCTTGAGTATCCTCAGGATCTTGCTGCCAGTTACACTTTTCACCTGGGCAATCCCATGGGAATCACGAAGAATCACACCAATCTGAGATGGTGTCAGACCCTTCTTAGCGAACTTGCAGATGTTATCCTCAACCTGAAAGCAAGAAAATTAATCAGGATGCAGACAACGTTACAAAACAGTACAGTAAGATACATCACATCAAACTATATATGGCATGGCAGTATAACAATGCATGCTAAAAGCATAGGATGTGGCGTCAACGTGTTAGATGAATGAGGTGGTATAGTTTTTCTTTGAACCAATGTATCTCAAAGAAATGATCTAGCATGGTATGCAAACTATTTTCTCATTAAACAATAAGATATACAACATCATATGAAGTAGCATTGGAATTTCAAAATATAATGCCTAATAAATGCACTAGCAGCACTTGAAGTCCACATACAGCAAGAAGTCAAAGAGATAGCAGAAGGAACATAGAGTTGAAATTGACCACCAGAGAAGAGAATTAAGGATAATAATCACCGTACAGTCTTATATAGAAATAGATATCGCCAGTCTAACTGTCCAAGTGTTCAATGAAAAGGAAGAGTACTTCCTACAATTCTGTCTAGAACGGTGGGAGGACAAATTCAAGAATTGGAAGTTCAGAAATTTCTCGAATAGTTGAAAAAGATCAGCACACAGAAGCTACATATAACCTCCATAAATAAGCACATACAAATGTTATTGTAAAATAAAGTCCAGACGCAAGTAAGCATGTACACATGAGTACATGACTATGAATAAGCAATTGTCTTGTATAATATATAACAGTATTAGATTTACTAAACATGAATAGATGGTGAGAGTAGAAAGGTAAAAGGCCTGCTACCATGGCAGATTTTCACAGTTACTAAAATGCTAATCTCAAGATACACCCTTACCATGTGGGGATAACATTTAAATTACCCAACTCTCAAGACTTTTGAAGTTAGATTCAGAAACCCAAAAAAAATCACAACACAAAAGGTAAGATAAGAAGGATTAAACGTTCTGGGATAGACTGCAGCGGAAACTGTTCTTCAAACCATTTGAAAACTCTACCTAGCTAATCAGTAACCAGTACTCCTACCTGCATTTGTCTTGGCCAAAAACAATACTACACACAGTCGCCATCTTCTAGAATATATTGTCTAGACTGACAAGTAACTCTACCTAACTAAACATCAACTAGTAATTATACAAACTTAGCTTAGACAAGAATGCAACTACTTCCTTGTTGGAAGTATACTCAAAATCTCAAGCTATCGACAAGACGAAACTGCTACAGCCAAACAATACTATATGGTCTACATCCTCTGCAATCTATAGTCTAGACTGACTAGTAACTCTCCCTAACTAATCTGCAACTAGTAATTATACAAACATAGCTTAGACAAGAATCTACTTGCTTGTTAGTATATACTCAAAATCTCAAGTAATCAAAAAGACGAAAACTGCTACAGCTAAACAACACTACATGGTCTCTGCAATGTATAGTGACTAGTAACTTATATCACAACACAATCATACTCAAATCTGAAGTAATCACGAACTGCTACAGCCTAAAAGAAGTATCAAATCACTTTTTTTTTCAATTCCACTACCAATTAAATTGCGAAAAAGGGATTTGCAACAATCAATTGACACAAATCAACCAGATTCAAGAAACGGAAGCAGAAAACGTACGTCCTGAGGTAGAGTCTTGAGCCAGGCAGGTGGAGTTCTCTTGTAAGGAAGAGCTGATGCTGAAATACCTTTTCTGCATTTCGAATTCGAAAAATGAGAAAATGCTTAGAAAGAAAGAATAAACAATAACGGATTTTGATGCAGTGTTGTTACCCTCCACTGTGCATACGACCCATGGCGGCGGATGATCGGAGAGAGAGGGTTGCGGCGGCGGCTTCGGTTAGCTGTGGGAGTGAAAGGGCAAGTTTTTATCGCTTGGCTGAAACCCTAGGTGAGATGGAGGGGGATGGTTTATATAGGTGTCAGTATTTCGTGTTTTGGTCCTTCATGTTTGCTCGAAACACTTTCGAAGGTTCGGATTTTATATTTTTACAAATTCGAGTTGGTTGAGGGTGATTGTTTGAGAAGGTGTTCAAAATTAAGTTATGACTTGATATTTTATCGAATTGAATTGGGCAGCCTCGATTAACTATGCTCAATAAGAGTTATGGTCCGGTCTTATATTTTATGTATACAATTATTTTTTATATATACACTGACACTACATTATAAATAAAAACATATATTATTTTTCAAAAACAATTACAAATTTAAAGTGGTTTATAATCTTAAAATTAAAAGGTATAAATATAAGAGAGCTTGATGTGGTATAAAAACGGATAATGTAGAAGTCAAAGTCTGAGAAATTCAATTTTTTTATATTTGATCTTTTTATACTATTAGGACAGCACAAAGATTTTTCATAGACATGTCTTCGCGTATAGTTTGCAGTATACCTGTTCATGAGGCTATTCTCTATTTCTATATGTTTCTTTGTTCTTTTGTTAATGGATGTAGAACTAACTCAAGACAGGTGAGGATGTGAAACAGTCATGTATGTATTTTTTAGGTCTTTAAAAAGACGACTTTGTAAGTTGTAAATTTCGGTACGAGTAATGCTCACACTTCGCCCTTTCCTTTAGAATTGCTTTCTATCAAATAGGACTTGGCCCTTCGTAAGGTTAATTCGTCCAAGTTCGACAAATAGAACCGTAGTTCTTCTCAACTTATTATCTGGTGTCAATTGGGTAATTTGCGGGTGGAACGCATGGTCCGATAAAACCGTGAGCCGAATAACAACAGCCTATCACCTCGCTCCAGTCTCCTCCGGTCACTTCATTCAGCTCGCCAGAACTCCGGCCATCTCAGCCGCCTATCTCATCTGGCCTACTACTTATTTTCTCTTCCTTATCAAGGTATAAAGTTCTTAGACCCAACCTTAATTTCATTTCATTTCAATTTCAGTTTCATGAATCTTTGTCAAATTCGATTTTAATGGTGGAATTGGCATGATATGATAGTAATAGACTACGCTTGAGTTAGTATTTTGATGTGAAAGAAGTAGGGAATATGTA
Organism: Plantago elongata; assembly: GCA_036897095.1. Classification (NCBI taxonomy): domain Eukaryota; kingdom Viridiplantae; phylum Streptophyta; class Magnoliopsida; order Lamiales; family Plantaginaceae; genus Plantago; species Plantago elongata. Next base: position 14,758 of record JAYMSP010004648.1, read on the forward strand.
CAGTAATTGAATTGGGTTGATGATTTGTGCACATAAGGTGTTTGACAAATTGATTGAATGAATGAATTTACTCTATTTTACTTGAGATTTGGAAGCTTATTCTGGTAGACTCAGTACTTATGGTAGCTCTTGAGCTCATTGGACCTCATCGTAAATTATGAACATTATATGTATTGCTCATTCTTTGTACTGCTTTGATGTCGTGGTTCTTCAATTGCTGATTCTGGCCGTGATTTAAGAATTTAAATGTGAGGGAATCAGAAGAAATCTATGTTAAGCTTCATATTAGTTAATTGATTGGATGATTGATTGATTAGTGATAAGCAAGTAGAGTTATAACAGTGTATTCAAACTGATTTACCGTGACTATAGATTAAGCTGATGGAGCTTCAGACATGAGTAAACATGCAAATATGTATAAGCTGTTCTATAAACATTTAGGACAGAGCAACATCCTCAAAAAAAGTCCCCTTTCGTTATACCTTTCATGCATTTATGGTTACCAATTGGATGGTTGCCAGTTATATATCTTTCTTTTTTTTTTTTTTTTTTTTTTAGTCTAGTTATTAAGAAGATTTTCACCATCAAAACAAAGATGTGTACTTCCAATAATCTTTCATTAAACATCATCACATCGGTAAAAGTAACAAAGACATCAAAACTGGATAAAGTTACTAACAAAAACATAGATAAGTAACAAAGACGTCAAAACCAGTGACCAGTCATCTGAGATCACTTCTTTGATTTCTTGGTTGCCTGGGCTGGTTGAGCAGCAGGTGCAGGTGCAGCAGGCTTTCTCTCTCCAGGTCCCTGAGCAAGTCTTTCTTCCCTTCTTGCATGCTTCCTCTCCCTGCTGGCCTTGTTCTTCGCCCTCTTGGCCTCAAAC
>JAYMSP010004649.1:0-15636 GCA_036897095.1 Plantago elongata
CTATCTATCGTTACCGGTTTACAGGTCTACTAGTTTAGCTAGTGTAGTGGCTATTTGGTTCTAGGTGTCTAGATTGCAAATACTCGCAACTTATTCCCTCCTGGTACACAGATAAAGAAATCTTAACATCGACGTTATTAATTAAATCCCCAAACATTAACCCCAGTTTTCATAATAATTGAATCATCTAGTCATGCAATACGTAATAATATCCTGTTCTAATCTTTAGCGGTTACTCAAATAATTTATTTGTGCTTATTTTGTACAACGTTATTTTCGGTCTTTTACTTTATAATTATATCACTAGCGCATATTACTCGGCTTATCAAGTTTTCAATAATTAACTAGATAGCATGCATTTTCCAATTCCCAACTACTTCGACTAACTTATTCCTGTAGCTACAAGTTTATAATCCTACGTATATCTTTAATTGGTCAAGACGTCTCACGTCATGCACCTTTACAACGGCATCGTTATCCTTCTATTAGACCATGTTTCCACATACTATAGTATCTAATTTTAACGGGTACAATTACCGATTAATATTTACTGTACGAACACTACACTCCTATAATCAGCCTACCCTTTATCACGATAAACCTGTATTCTATGTTAGCCTAAGATTCTCCCAGCTTCGCAAGTTTTACCCACATTTCACTCCATAAGCTATCAACACCTCAAGTTCTTTTATTCCCATCCAACATACCCTTCGCAATCCATGTACTACTACATCTCTTGATTCACTAAGCTATCACGATCAAGGTATCACTGTATTTTAATTTCCTACACCTCAAGCATCGCAACCAATTACTTATTTTACAAATCCTGCCTTCTCTTGATTACTATGCGTTACGCTAACTACCTTTCTAACTTTGCGATTTTATCCAATTTTACACCTCAGGCCAACAACTATTATTTGTGTACACTATTCAAGTAAACATGGTTCACTACTCAACTGCAGTATACTATAATTTGTCTTAGTCATCATCTTAGCACTAGGGCATCACTAGTAGAGGTAAAACTATTGTATCAACCTTTCAAATATTGATATTATATATATTCTGACACCTACAAATCCCACCTCTGCTTAAAATTATTATCCGTTAGAAAGTTTCAAAATATCGCCTAAGGGAAATACGAGGGGGTAACACTATTTTAACCGTAGGTGATGTAAACACTACGCAATTCAAATCTGCCTATCTAACACTCCTATACCAAATTACATTGATGACTCAATTCTTCAACTAACAAATAATTGCGAGGTAACCCCCGACTGCAGTGGGTTATCAGCTACCTTGCACAACATACAAGTATCAAAATCACAGAATCTTACAGCACATCATCGCTTCCTATTGCCATTCCCATCTCGGCACCTATAATTCCAACAATACATCGTACCCAACTACAGTTCAACATCAAACATATGGACGTATTCTAATTCTTACAATACAACAGTTAGTCGGAATTCCATTATTTATGATGATTCGATACTGCAGTATCACTAATTCATTCCCCCATATACGAACACTGAATTACATACGGAAAAGATACTTACCGAAGGATGGTTGAATGATCAAGGTCCGAATTCGATCGAATGCAAATGGCAAGGAGCAGTAGAGAAAGGAGCAGTAGAGAAGAGGAGAAAGAGAAGAGCGTGTGAAGAAGAAAATGGCACGGGATGTATATATATGAAGAAGAACAAGGCAACACACCAGATGGAAGTGGGCATGGCACCCACCTGGCACCCATGCCACTGGACCCGTGTTCGGTCCGATCGGTCGATAACAATCCGAAATGATCGCGGTTGATCCGCGCGGAGAGAGAAAAACCCGGAGCAGGCGGCGCGGTGAAATCGAGCGGCTAAGGCTCGAATTGGCCAGCCCTGAAGTGGCCGGCCGTCCCGTCGGCGTGGAGGAGAGGGGAGGAGAACAGAGCCGGAGGAGATGGCGGTAGGGAGAGAGATCGATTTGGGTAATTGAGGAATTTTTTTGGCACACGATGTTGAGAGAGGAATAACCGATTTTTTGTTTGTGATTTGGGAGGAATTGGTCTGTTGACTAACTAATTATATATGGTACATTTTGGATCACGAATGGCTCGCGAATATATTCCAGAAAAATATAAAATCGATTCCCATGCGATCCTTGAGTCGAACTTAAGTGATAGCAAAAATAAAATAAATATTTTATTTTTATTAATTTTATTATTATTTTATTGCTCGTTATTATTTTCGCGATGTTTCGTGCGACGTTTACCCTTTCAAATCGACTCAAATATTTCTACGTTTATTCAGGATGCTAAAATTAATTTTTGACGAATTTTAAAAATACGTACCGAATTTTGCGGCCTTTACATATTGTGAGTAATGTTTCTGCGCTCATGAGGTCTAGGATTCGGGGGTTCCGGGGTAACCTTTTTATTCCAGTATAGGAAAGTTGTCTGACGGTCGGTTAGAGACGTTAACGACATTTTTACGAATATAGGTAAGAACTAGCCGACGAACTAAGCGATATCGAGAATAAACAAGCATCCAAACCAGGTATGGGTCGAATCTTCATAATACATTGTCTTTATTGTTTTTTGTGAAAATAACTGTTTTATAACTGTTATTATTATATCAAGCGACAGGACTTGATATAATATTATTTTATTCACTGATGATCAAGTTATGTGCGTATCTTGAAAAGACGATTTCTGATGCATGTGACGTGTGTGAAACATTTTATAAGCATGGATAAATGTCAGCTCTCATATGTGTTGTGCTTTGTCTTTGTAACGCCGTCTTTATGACGTGATACTGTATGTGTGAGATTTTCTGTGGGACGCTGTCCCTGTGACGCCGTCTTTATGACGGGATATTGTCTGTGGGATGATGTTCTTGTGACGCCGTCTTTATGACGGGATGTTGTCTGTGGGACGCCGTTTGTGTGACGTGATATTGTCCCTGTGTCGCCGGGTACTCGTGACTTTGATACCAAGTACTCGGGATTCCTCTGATCAAGGAATCAACCGTAGACCTCTGTGGGCCACCGAACTTATACTAGTGGACGCAACATATGTTTGAGTGAGCTAACATGTTCTGAAAACTATTTGTAAAATTCCATGCTGTGACTTTTATATGCATGTGCTGAATTATGTGAAAATCTATTGATTGCAATTACTTGATCCGGGCATTGTGTATTATGAAATTCACCCTTGAACTTGTTACCTCAGACAGGAGTTAGCTGGACGTCTAAGAAGCACTACTTTGCTGACAAGGCTGGATTATAGAAATTACTAGTCTGTATGTACAATAAGATTTGGTATTTTGGCCTGTATAATATTAACGAGTAGTTGAGGTTTGGATATGTTGTACTCTTGGATTGTAAATATGATGATACCAGTAGCCACTCGCCTGTATATTATTTTGAAAAGTCTTTCGCTAAAAACTCTGATGTAAATTATGTTTGACAATTTATACTAGCTCGGTAGTTGGCTTTCTATAATGTAATGTTGGCCTGTGAGACTGACAGGTGGATAAGGCTGCGTGTGGACGGGGAATGTTCACACGGCCAGTCACGCCAACGGGCGGAGTGGTGAACTTATTATTAAACGAATATTAGATGTAGCAGGACCCACAATGTGGTCCCAGGGCGTGACAATGAATGGTGTTAAGTATCAAATATCTTGGAAAGATGTATATGATATATTCGAATTACCAAGGGTTAGCTCAAATCAAGTTGTCCTGAATCGGTGGACAAACTGTTGATGGATAAATTTGTTCAAAAGTATGGCAAGACATCCGAAGGTACTTCATGTAGTTCATTAATTAAATTCATTGCTAATGACATGACTGATGGTGGAGATGACTTCAAAAGGTTGTTTGTGTTAATTGCTTGAGGATGCATTTTATCTCCAATTGCCAATCATGTGGTTGATCATGCCCTATTACCCTTTCTTTCTGATACTTCTAAAATCAATGATCTTGATTGGTGTTCATTTGTGTTGGATAAGTTGTCGAAGGGAATCATAAAGTATAATGGGGTAGACAATGGGGTAAGTGTTTCAGGATGCGTGTTGGTGTTGTTGATATCTTACACCCATAGGTACCCTTTCCATGGTGTGAAAGAACATACTTCTCTTTCTCTAATCAAACATTAGCACAATGAAAGATTATTGTAACGTATCTTGAATGAGAAGGACGATTTTGGAAATTTGATTTTTCTGGATGGTGTATATCCTATTTCTGACGAGTGTGATGTTGGTCCTTCTTGTGTTGTCCCGGATGATAGAGAAACAACAAATAAGGGTGAGTTTGACATTCTAGTGAATATTGCCTCAGTTGTTGATGTTGATGATGTCTATGATGGGTTTTTGAAGTATCGTATTCCAAATGGTATTCCCAAGAACATCGATATTGCAAAGCTTGGAATGGATGTAAGTCTTTTTTTCCTTTATTTTTTTTGTTATGTTTTATGCTTTTGTGATTTGTTCTTTGTATGTCATCTGATATATATATACCTTTTTCTATTTTTTTCAGCATGTAAATGTTACATGGGCCATTCTCAAACGTGATTTTGACGTTGTGGCACATGCACATATGTCAAGGATTCGTCCTGGTTTCGGTAAGTTCACTTCATTCAACCGGAAGGAAGTTATCAACGCTGAATTAGAGAATGTTGACACTAAGAAAGAGAATAGTATAGGGTCGCAACAATCCAATGACAGTCAAGCTTTTTGGGAGAATCCAGAAATTTGGAAAACATTTGATGCTATCACTGAGGAGGTTCTGAACAAGAAGAAGAAGTTGCAGTTTCAGATGCTTGAAAATGATTTTGATTTCAAGAAGTAGTTTGATCTTGGTTTTGACACACCCCCTGAAGATGTTTGTGTTGAACCATTACCAAAACCAGCAGATTTGAACTAATTTAATGATCCATTTGTTGACATTACTGAGGGCGATTTATCACATTTGGACGAGATGATATATGAGTCGCCTGAAAATGACGAAATGGGATGTTGCTTACAGTGTATGGTTGAACATGTGAATTATGATTCTGTATCATCTTTGTTCATTAATCATGGCAAGGTTTTGGATGGTATGAAGCTACTTGGGAAGAAAGTTGTTGATTACAACTTATCAGAGTATATACGTCGTCTTGGTGATGAACATGCAAACGTTAGAGTAGTTTGGGGTCCCAACTACCTACAGTCAAACAACTTTCTAGAGGATATTCTCTCATTGGATGAGAATCAAATGATTCCAAATTTTTGGATTCTCTGAAAAAGCTTGACTGTCATTGGATTGTTGCGACCCTATACTATTCTCTTTCTCAGTGTCAACATTCTCTAATTCAGCGTTGATATCTTCCTTCCGGTTGAATGATGTGAACTTATCGAAACCAGAACGAATCCTTGACATATGTGCATGTGCCACAACGTCAAAATCACATTTGAAAATGGTCACTTGTTAAACCGTATATAGCAAAAAAATGAGTTTCCTCGAAGGTTTTTCTTTGTGGTTAGTATGATTTCACCGTCATGGAAGGACTGTATAGTACGTTACAGAGTTAAAGGAAATTTGTTAGATGCCTTCTTCACTGCTTTGGAGAGTGCATTGAACTTAAACATCCCAATTGTCAATTTTGAGAAGATACATACTATAAAATTGGTAAGTTTATTTTAGTGTATGTGGAATTTAGTTTGTATTTTTGTAGCTTCTCATTGTAAATTTTTGTGATGTTGTTGCCTGTAGTTTTTAGTAATCGACCTGTGTTTTTTATAGAGTGACCGATAATGTTTTAGTAATGACTTGTAGGGTTTTCTTGTCTTTTTTGAAATGCTAGAATATGTGTATAATTTAATTTGATTGGTTTATCTTTGTTTTTTTTGCAGTTCTTTCTGCCGCTGCACAGTTCAAACCATTACACACTTTATGTAGTAGACACTCATTGGTAAACTATTTACTGCATGGACAATCTGCCCATGAATGAAGTTAAAAACAAATCAGTCATGAAATATGCCAATATATTGGTTAGTCATCTCTTATTCTTTCTTTTATTTTTTCGGTTTCTTTGTGTGGTTTGCTTATGTATATTTGATCAAGTTTCTCTTTATTTCTATTGATTTGCAGAAGAAGAAATTCGGAGACTTTTTGACTGTTAATAGTCATCCTGCATGCCAATTTGTCCATAAATACGGGTTGAAGCATATTCAGAACCCATGGAACTTGAAATCAGCTGATAATGAAAACCTTGATTGTGGAGTTTTGTAATGTCAGCTATGAAGGATTTTTGTGGATCACAATATGAATGTGCTGACTTAATGGACTCATCAGGAAGAGCATTTAGAAAAACTGAAATTTGTGCCTCATTACTTCTATCTGATCACAATTTGGTTAGGGGAGAGTTGATTAAAGTTGTGGACCTGTTTTCCAAGAAAAAACATTCCATGTTGCAAGAGTTGAAAGAAAAGAAAGCAAAGGAGAAAGCTGAGAAGGAAGCAAAGGAGAAAGCTGAGAAGGAAGCAAATGAGAGAGTTTTGAAGGAAGCAAAGAAGGAAAAAAGAATCAAAGAAAGAATAGAAAACTTTATTTTGTTGATCAGTAAATCATGTAGTACAGGAAAATTGTAGAAAGAAGAGAAAAGTTTATTTTTACTATGTATTGTGGTTGAAGAAGTGTCTTTTTCAGATATGACTTTTAAAAGGGTGATGTAGTTTTTAACTACTCTGTGTTTTTTGGCTTGTAGATGGAATATCTTTAATTTTTATATTACTGCATTTTTCATTTTTGCAGTTAAGTTTATTTACAGCTCACCTCAAAAAAATTTCTTTGTTTTTATCTGTGGATTTCTAGATGTTATATGTGTAATTTTAGATTGTATTTGGGATATTTTAAAAGGTATAATTGCGGACAACAACTCTTTTTTTTTTTATCATTTTATTTCCATTGACATTTGAGCAACAGTAATAAATGTAATTTTACAATTGGTTTACTATTTTAACTGTTTATATCCCCGCCCCCCTCTCCCCACAATCTGTTGTTTTCACTTTCACTCTAACTCTCATTTTTACTCATACAGTAAACCCTAGCTTTCTCATTACCCTTTTTCATCTTCGAATATGAGAACTAAGCATTAGATCCGTGATTACATAATGCAATCAAGAGAAAGAGCACATGGAGAAAACGAAGAAAGAGGACAGGGAGAAAATGAAGACAGAGTACAGGAAGAAAACGAAGGAGTACAGGAAGAAATCGAAGCACTGGGTTCAAACGAAGATGAAAGCGGGAATGATTTGGTGATATTTCTTGGGACTTCAAAGAGGAAAAGGGGATCTCAAAAAAAGAAAAAAGGAAAACAACTTGTAGTGACAGTTGATGGGTTAGTTTTTGTTTATGTGTTTAATTTTTTTATTACTGCATTTTTTTAGTGTATCCTGTGGGTTTCTTTTAATAGGGGCTGCTGGATTTTTTTTTCACATGTATGTGGAACTTATTAGCATTAATCTATATGTTTTAGGGTATGATATGTGCAATTTATTTTGTGTCATGTAAGGTTTTATATTGACCTGTAGGTTTTAGGATATGATATGTGAAATTTATTTTTGGTCCTGTAGGGTTTCATATTGACATGTAGAATTTGATCTGCTGGACTTAGTGTGTGTTTTTAATTCTCATGTGTTTCCTCCATGTAGGGTTGAGATGAAATTCCAAACAACATGTGTTCCTGGAAGGGTTTCTAGATTGTTAAAGGGTTTGGGTGATGAAGAAAAGGAAAAAATTAGCTCAATTGGTTTTGGAGGAATACTTGACCTTCAGATAAAAAGGTTGCCATTAAGGTTAACTCCATTTCTTGTGGAGAATATTGATGCTGGTTCTATGATTCAGCAAATTGGATCTTTTAGTTACCAGATCTCTAGTAAAGATGTCCAAGATGTTTTGATGTTGTCAAGTAATACAAGCAAACCACTCCCAGTTAAGAATGCGTCAAGGAAGTCTGTTGAGGGTTTGGTTGAGTCATGGGAGGAATCATTTGGTAAAACAAATGATGGTATTCTAGTAAAAGATTTAGAGGAAGCCCTCAAGGTAAGTAAAGGTGTGGTGTTTGCACAGATTTTTGTCATGTATGTTGTTGGAGTCCTGCTTTCACCAACATCTGGAAAAACCATAGATTTAGCTTTACTGCCTTATGTTGAAGACATTGCATCCATAACTACATATGATTGGTCTGGTTATGTGTATGAAAAGCTTAAAAAATAGATCATGAGGTACAAAGAGAATCCTTCGCATGGTTCAAAACAGAGCAGACATTGCAATGGTTGTCTGTTGGTTCTGGTTATATGTTATCTGCATAGGTTCCTAATGTATGGTAAGAATGAATCCCTTGAGAGGCCATTGATAAAGCATTGGAGTTCACATAAGTTTAAAGTGAGGGTGAAGGCTCAAAAGAGAAATTTTGGCGCTTTTTGCCAATTACTGATGTTGCACGATGTCTACCCTATTAGTTCAGACGAAGATGTTGAAGAAACGGCGGACACATGATTAGGTGATAGGGGCAAGCAAGTTGATGTGGATGAAGAGACTGATTGTACACTATCATTTATCATACCACATGGCATCTTAACAGATCAAGAGATCCATCTCTTGATACTATCAGTAAGTAAATATTTTTGAACCTTTTTTTCGATGTGTGTTATGTTTCATCAACTGGAATTAAAATTTGTGGCCTGTTTTGGTTTTTTATCCCTTTTTTTTGTATATGTGGAATTATGTGTGTAATCTGTAGGATCTTTTTAGTTTGAATTGTGATTTTTTAGTGAACTTTTTTTTGTTTTTTTTTTTTGTTTTTTGCAGCTAATAGAAGAAATGCAATTAAAGCTAAGGAGGGACATCGAGGTAGTTGTAAATATTCATGGTGAAAGACTGAACAAACTTAATTGTGGTAACGATGCCTCTGGTGATCCTCCATCAACAATTGAATATTGCAGAATACTTGTTGGAGTATGTTGAAGAGAAAAGAAATAAACAATCAGACAATGTTGGGGCTAGAACAAGTTAATGTATTTTGCAATATGACATTCTGCCCTTTTTGTTTGTTGGTTTTGTTTTTGTGCTGCATTTTTATCCTGAATTAATTTATTTTTAGATTTCTAAATTTATGGAGATATAGGACTGCAGTCTGATTATGTGGTTACTCCTTGACAAAATTATCTAAGTTATAACTTAGTTTTTTTTTATCAATATGCACATGAATGGTTATGACTCTTCAGTTCCAACTGTAGAAAGAAAAGTATGTTAATTATTGATTAAAACTCTTCAGTTTCCTCTGCAGACATTTCCATTCCCCCTCCCAAAATATTTTCCTGTAATTAATGTGACAGTTCGGGATTATAAAGTAGTTTAATTATTGATTGTAACTCTTCAGTTCTATCTTCACCTTTTTATAAACTCAAAGTCTAGTGTTGTGTTTACAAAATTTTCACATTACCAAACAAAGACCCAAACAGTTTCTGATATAAAAAAATTCCAAGATTAAGAGTCTGGATATGGAACACATCAATGTTTCAGTTGAAGAAGTTCATCTAATCAAGTTCGTGGAAGCACACCGGGGGGATCCATTCTGCAAGACATATATTGTGAATACCAACTGTAAGATTGCAGTTGGTATTGCATTAAATGTTGTGTAGAGCAAATATTTCTTATCAATATTCAAGACTATTTCTGAAGTCGGAAGTAGAGGTCAAACAAAGATCATGTGGATAAATGCTGCACATCCATTTAAAGATGGAGATTTCATTGCCACCAGTTTTACTGAGTTGGTGCTTGAGAAGGTCAATGAAGATAAGTCAGACTTCCTCATTGATTCTTCAACAGACACACCCATACAAAAGGGGGACGACATTGTGGTGCCATTGAGAGATCATGTCTTTCAGACATTAATGGAAAGGAATGAATGGGAAACTCACATAAGGATTGGTGATATTGGGCAAGATCATGGCAGTCTGTTGGTTGCAACTCCAAACAGAACAACAAATATCCATGTTGAAATTTATCTGGAGAGAAGTCGTCATCCTAAAGATGGTCTTTAATTTTTAGTCAGCCCGTCTATTTAGCTTCTTTTTTTTTTTTTCCTTTTTTTCCTTTTTTATCTGTTTTGGTATATGTGTTCTTGTATTGTTGTATATATTTTTTCTTCCAATTGGGTTTTTTTGAGGTCTATTGGATGATATATTTTGTCTATTAGCAACATTTTTTTTTATCTCTTTCCTGTGGGAATCCATTTCTGAATAGCTTTCTTAGGAGTAGGTTTTTGTCTACTTGGAACATAAGGAGGAATCTTTGAATCATCGGATCTCAAATCGATTTTCCTTCTTGGTGTGTTCCTTGGTGTTCCTCGTGGTGCTTCAGAGACTTGTCAACTTTCTGAGATTGCTTTTCAGCAAGCTTAGTCTTTCTGACCAAGTTTCTTCTAGCCCTTATATTCAAAATTTTCAGTGTGTTGAAATTGCTTCCACTTATGATAATTGCTATAAGCAATTCTGACTTTCCACCATTTCACTTGTCCTTCCTTGTATTGTTGCATTAGGCCCTTTCCGATGGCACGATAGCCAATACCATTTCGAGAACCATTGGCTTTCTGAACATGATTTTCAGCAGACTCACTAGTTTCTGCACCATTCATATATCCATATAATGGCACAATAGGAAATACACCAAATCCGGAGATGCTTCCCTTCCTAGTGATACAACATTTTGGATGATCATAAGTTAAAGAATCATGTTTCTTTTCAGAAACCTTTTCCACAAGTTTCTTTGGGACTTGTTGTTCCTTCAAAGATTTAGTTGCAATAGCTTTCTCTTTGTTAAGAATCTTAGTTTTCTGACAAATGCATTAGACTTCTTTGGAACCATTTTCTTGAATTTTTACAAAGGTCAACCTTTCATCACTCTTTTTCAGATGAGTAGTATTACTTGATTGAGCATCAAGTTCAAGTCCACCTTTCTCAGAAGGATCTCTCATATATGATTGAACCTCCGTGAGAGTGTCACTAGCTTTAACAAAAGATTTGAAGAATACTTCTTTCTTTCTTTCTGAGTTCTTCATTTTCAAAAAGAAGTTTCTTCAACTTCTCATTTAACTCATTCAAGGCTAGCTCACCAGAATTTTCATTCTTCGATATCTAGAATTTTAGATATGCTATTTCAACGTATTTAATCTTAGATACCTTGGTCAAATTAGGAACCTCTTTTTCAAAAGTTTCATTGCATTCTTCCAGAATTTTGGTCTTTGACTCAGCAACCAGAAATTCTCTCTCATATCGATCAAGTTCACTCATAACCAAATCCAAATCCTTAACACCGTCATCATCACTTTTATAAAACAAGAATTGTGATGTGTTTATGACCTCATCATCCATAAGATATTCTTCAATGTTGGAGATGTCAGGACCTACAATCTCGACAACTCTGCACAAGTCGTTCTTCTTTAGGCTAAAGTCGATATATTGTGAGTTATTCCGCACAATTCTGGTGATGGTAAAGTTGAGTCATCTGAATCTTCACTTTCTGATTCTAACTCAATATCCAGAGCATCAAGTTGAATTTGGATCTTCTTTCTCTCTTCAGTAAGCAATGCCCTCTGAGTTCTTTTGAATATTTTTCTCTCCTTCTTGTCACTCGTCTTAAGCTTGTTAAAAGCAGGACAATCACGTTTGAAGTGACTGGGTTTCTGACAATAGAAGCATATATCATTCTGAACTTCAGGAACTTGAGTGCTAACCCTTTATGAGCAGGGTTGTTCATTTGTATATTCTTGTACTGATGGTAATTTGGGCCGATTTGCTTTTTCAGCTTCTCTTTTGTTTTTCTCCTTTCAATCTCTTGAGTCACATATTTCTTCATATATCTCACTGCAAGAGCATTTTCTTCAGACATAACCTTGGTATCCTTCTTTTCAGAAGTACCTTGGGTAACTAGAGCAACAATCTCCAAGTTTTCAACTACAGCTAATCCTCGTTGGATTGTCTCATAATTTACGGTGGCCAGATGTGAAAAGAATTCCACTGGAGTGATTTGGGGCATTCCCTGGTTAAGTAGAAATACTGGGTATGCTCCCAATTCTGGTTTAAGCTTCTGACGATGGTTTTCACCTTCTCAGAATTTGAATATATGTCGCTTTCTCCAAGTGCAGCCATATCACTCATGAGAGTAGTAAACAGAAAATCAATTTATTCTAGAGTTTCAGAGGGACCATGTTTGAAGTTTTGGAATTTTAATTTCAATACTTCGAACTTATTTTCCTTGGTTTTCTCAGTTCCTACACAGATTTCTTCAATCAGTTTCCAGGCAACTTTCGCTAATGTTGCACACCACAATTTGCACTGTATGTGCAAAGGTGTTGATTGAATGATGATGTTACGAGCTTAACCATCTAACCAGTGTCTTTTAGCATCTTTCGATGTCCAAAGTTCACGAGGTTTGTCTTCATACTCAACTTGTCTAGCAGCAGCACTACCACTATTGCTAGTGGAAATGTCACTACCTTCAGCTTCAGTATTTCTCTGACCATCAGATACTTCAATCACTTGCTTGAGTTGTCTGATTTTGATTGTCCTTCCTTGATGACATAGATCATCTCATCAATTATAGCTTCAAGATTCAGCACCATGTTGTTCTGCAATTTCTCGTAATGTTGACCTAAAGAAGAACGACTTGTGTGTAGTTGCTGAGATAGTAGGTCCGGACATCTCCAACATTGAAGAATTTATTATGGATGATGAGGTAACTAATACATCACAATTCTTATTTTACGATAGTGATGATGGTGGCATTGAAGATTTGGAGTTGGTTAAGAGAGAACTTGATTGATATGAGAAAGAACTTTAGGCTTTCGGATAAAAAACAAGAGTTCTAGAAGAAAGTAAAGAAATTCTTGAAAAAGAAATTTCTGACTTGACCAAGGTATCTGAGAATAAGGACGTTGAAATAGCCTCTCTGAAATCTCAAATATCGGAGAATGAAAATTCTCGTGAACTAGCATTTAATGAGTTAAGTGAGAAAGTGAAGAAACTTCTTTCTGAAAATGAAGATCTCAGAAAGAAAGAAGTGTCTTTCAAATCCTTTGTCAAAGCTAGTGACACTCTCATGGAGGTTCAATCATATATGAGAGGTCTTTCTGAGAAAGGAGGACTTGAACTTGAAACTTTATCAAGTATTTCTACCCCTCTGAAAAAGAGTGATGAAAGGTTGACCTCTGTCAAAAGTCAACAGAAAGGTTCCGGAGAAGTCTATAGCATCGGTTAGAAAGCCAAGACTCTCAACAAAGGGAAAGCTGTTGCGACTAAACCTTTGAAGGAACTAAAAGTCCCAAAGTAGATTGTGGAAAAAGTTTCTGAAAAGAAACATGATTCGTTGACATGTGATCATCCACAATGTTGTATCACTAGAAAGGGAAGCATCGCCGGTTTCGGCGTATTCCCTACTGAGTCATTTTACGAATAGAAAAAGGACACAGAAACTAGTGAGGCTACTGAAAATCGTGTTCAAAAAGCCAGTGGTGCTCGAAAAGGCATTGGCTATCCCGGCATTGGAAATGTCCTAATGCAACAGTATAAGAAAGGGCAAGAGCGATGGTAGAAAGCCAGGGTTGCTTATTGCAATTATCAGAAGTGGAAGCAGTCCCAAGCCACTGAAAATCTATTTGCCAGGGCTAGAAGGAACTTAGACAGAAAAGCTAAGCTTGCTGAAAAGCATTATCAGAAAGCTAACATGTCTCTGAAGCCACCGCGAGGAACACCAAGGAACATGTCAAGAAGGAAGATTGATTTGAAGTCTAATGATTCAAAGATCCATCCTTATGTTCCAAGTAGACAAAAACCTACTCCTAAGAGATTCATTAAAAAATAAATTTCCACAGGAAGAGTGTTTAGTCTAAGTGGTTCTGTTTCTGAAGCAAGAACCTAAATCCTGTTTTATGTTTTGTGCAGAACGCGTCCTGGACTAAGGCTCAATGAATAATTGATAGTGGATCCAAGAAGCACATGACAAGAGACAAAGCAAACTTGGTCGTTATAAGGCTTGTGATACTAGACCTAACATCAGGTTTGCTAGAGGAGAATTAAATCCTTCTATAGGATTTGGCAAAGTCAAATTGGGGTCCTTTATGATCACTGACGTATTATATGTTAAAGGTTTGAAATATAATCTTTTTAGCATGAGCAAGTTTGCTGATAGGGGATATTCGGTGAAAATAAAATCAAAGTTCTGCAAATTAATTGACAACGAGTCAAAGCAGACAGTCTTGGTTGCTAGGCAGAAAAGAAGTCTGTATGTAACTGACTGGACATCTGCCACAACTGAAGAATGTCTCATGGTGAGTCAATCAGGTCACATTGAAGAACATTGGTTATGGCAAAAGAGATTGAGTCACTTGAATTTCAAAACACTGAACAAGCTTACCAAGAAAGAGTTAGTGGATGGACTATCTAAAACAACATTCAGAAAGGATGGTCTCTGCTCTGCTTGTCAATTAGGAAAACAATCCAAATCTTCTTTCATGTCCAATACCAAACATTCTTGTGTTAGACCACTGCATCTTTTACACATGGATCTTTTTAAACCATCTGTATCAAGTTATGTAGGCAAGAAATATGGTCTAATTGTTGTAGATGACTTCTCTAGGTTTACCTGCATTGTCTTTTTGAAACAAAAGTCCGATGCTAGGGTGGAGATACCAAACTTACTGAATAAGCTTCAAGTCATGAAAAATAACAAAGTATCTGCAATCAGAACAGACCATGGTACTGAATTTGTCAATAAGTTTATAAAAGTGTTTTCTATATGTAAAGGTATACAATATCAACTATCTTCAATAAGGACACCACAACATAATGGTGTTGCTGAAAGGAAGAATAGGACCCTTGAAGAAGTTGCAAGGACAATGCTATCTAACACTGAAATAAGTGAAATTTATTGTGTTGAAGCTGTAAATACAACATGCTACACTCAGAACAGATGTTTGATAAACAAGCAACATGACAAAACTCCTTATGAGCTTTTGGTTGGTAGACCCCCGAATATCAAACATTTGAGGGTATTTGGTTGTAGATGTTTTGTTCTTAACAATGGGAAAGAATACTTGAGAGCATTTCAACCAAAGGCTGATAAAGGTATATTTCTTGATTATTCTATGAATAGCCAAGCCTTCAGAGTTTACAACAAAAGAACAAGAAAATACCCCTTGATGAGGAACTCTCAGAAAGATTCAAGGAAATCCTGATTAAGGATTCTGAAGAAGAACCCGCAGAATGAAGAAACTCTGTCATCAATAATGACGATGAGTCTGACGAAGAAAAGCTTGAATTGCCTAGTAATAACCAGATGACTCTTAGACATGATGAAAAATTTCCTATAAGGATGCCAGAAATGAAAACTGGGATTATTCATCGTAGAGACCTTTCTAGGAATAACCTTTTTGAAAGACATAATCCAGAAACCTCTAACATTGAACAAGTGTCTAATATTTGTCGCACTTCTAGTATACAAAATATCAATGATACTGAAGAAGTATCAAGTCATAATCATAGTGATTCACATTCAGATCAGATAGATGGTGACCCCACTTGTTCAAAATCCATGATCAAATGGATTAGAGATC
>JAYMSP010004650.1:0-15636 GCA_036897095.1 Plantago elongata
TTTACTCAAAATTCTTCCACTGTTAGTAATTATCCAGTTAAAATACAGCACCGTAATATATTGGATTTAATAATTTTAAAACATAAGGTGTTAAAAGATCCAATATAATTTCAGGTTTTCAAGGGTTTGTTTTATGCTAGGGGTAAGAGTATTACTCTTACTTCCCCATGATTTTGACACGTGTCAAAATGAATATGTTTGGTTGGGGTTATTTGCACTTCATCCCTGAGCTAGTTTATAATACTAGCATCCTTAACACTCTTCTTTTCACAGTTAAACCTTATGCACTCGTCTTTTCACTTTGTGGCTTCACTTTTTCTTTTTTTTCGTTTTATATCAAATTATACTACTACTAGTCTACTACACGCTAATGTCTGATGCGACTTCGTTTGTTCATCATGTTTTATAAATTATTTTTGACAATAATAATAAATATCATTAATATATTTATTATCACTATATTACTCCTTGCATCCCGAAAAACTTCGTATACTAGTATTAAGGTGAAAAGTTTAAATGTGGGAAATAATATACGTAATGGTAAAATGTGTGATTTATATGTAGAGTTCAGATATTTATTATTTGTTGATGTAGATATAAAATCATCTATGATGATTAAATATTAAAAATATAAAATTCAGCAGGACGAAGAGAGTATGAGTAAGTTCTTGAATGATTATTTTTAAGTGGGACTAACAAAGACCGACAAACATTATGGTTATTGTATATTCCACACTTAATGTTTTATGTTAGAATATCAATTTTTAGATGCAAAATAATTGCTAACGTAAAAATTCATTCAGATATAATATATAAAGTTATAACTTTATAAATCATTATTTATATTTTTTACAATACTATTATTATAAGTAAAGAATATTTATCGGTTCCTCTATTCCTTTGCTAATATAGTTCAATAATAAGTATTATGTAATAATGGTACTATGGAAAAGAAAAGGAACGGTAGAAAATTGAAAAGGATTATAATTAAAACAAACATAATACTAAAGGACTAAAAGTGCAAATGGTTTAACACGTTGTCATCATGAGAAGAAGTGAGAGTAATACTCTCACCCCAGCACATACCAAACCGTTTTCAAGACCTGATTCTCCAATATTAAATTATGTTTGTTACTTGCTGAGATGTAAAAACAAAAGTCCAGCAGTTGTTACAGAAATGTATAGATTTATGAGCTGCTTTTTGATTGGAGATTCATTGCACCAAGGATCTTAGCAACTAATATTACCAAAACAGGTACCACAATAAGTTAATCTAAATATTCAAATTCAATAACACTCATGGCATTATTTGCAGTAGATGCCAGAGTTAGACGGACACATTTAACATCTATTCATTATGTCTTCTTTTTTCTTTTTTTGAAGCTTAACATCTGTCCATCGGGTCTAATTTTTCTAAAGCTCAAAATTTCCTAACAAGGAAACACACTATCTCCACTTATGAAATGGTTTATTCAGTATTCTCATTCCTATCTTTTATCAGCCACCTACAACTATATCAATATATTCTTTTGTCATAATTTTTGTGCCAATAGGAATTTGGAAATGTAAAGCTTTGAATAAATGGAGGAAATGAAAGAGTTTAGGATAACTGCATATATTAACATTATTAAAACTTATTCAGTAAAATGTTGCAGTGTTCTCGTGACAAATTAAAAATGAGAAGGGGCTGGGGAAACCGAGCGCAGTTGAAATTCATGGAGAGTTATAAATGAAAAGAATGGTTAAGGTGATCGCTAAGTGAAACAAACTACATAGGACTGATAACTTTTTTAAATTGATTAGAGATGTCTCAAATATGTAATTATGTACTTACTTGGCACCCAGGGAGATAAGAGGATCACATTTGCTCTTGGTCCTATTCCAAACAACAACATCACATCTGCAACAATTTCAAGGCATCAAACATGCTTCTAAGTACATCTCCTAGAACAAAGAATTTTGCTATTTTTATAAAAAGACATGCTAAACATCAGGATAACGATATTTTATGGACACTAATGAAAACTTTCAAGTTACACCACCACCCGCCAAGTGTTAAGATAATCGCATTTTATGGACAATAATGTAATCTTACACCACCAAGTGTTTAGCCGTTTTTCCTAATGTATAAAAACTGTTCTTTTATAAAACAATAAAACATACTGAAACATCTTCAAATTTCAGTTTTAATATCAAGTGATCAAGATGACAGTGAAAGAGGAAAATTCAAAAGGCAGAACAAAAAACAATGAAATTTCATAAGAGCTGTTAAAACAGCATTTCCATCCTGATGTATGTAATAATCTAAAGATGAATAGAGTTGAAATATGCATTACCCTGCTTTTATAAGATTTTGCGCCATTGGAGACCCCATAATTCCAAGGCCCAGGAAACCAATGCGAGTCTGGATCTCATCTGGTTCCACAATTATAACATACAAATGCACAGTTATAGATTAACAGTTTGGTAATTAGTTCATATGGCAGGCTAATATAAATATATATCAAAGGCAAGACTCGTGTATCAGAGTCCGTTAAACAAGAATTAACAAAACTAAATGGAGAAACTCTTCTGAGAGTCCGGAAAGCCTGAGAGTATCACACAAAAAGATTGAGCCGCACAATTAATATACAATATTGCAGGACTCTCGTAAAAACTTGGACTTTCACAAGTTTTTGCAAACTAAATGTATTCGTGCAACTATATATAGCAATTTAAAAATAAGAAACATGCTCTTCAGAATATACAAACCGGCATTTTTCCTTATTCTGCACCGTGTAAAGGATGCTT
Source organism: Plantago elongata (assembly GCA_036897095.1). Taxonomy (NCBI): domain Eukaryota; kingdom Viridiplantae; phylum Streptophyta; class Magnoliopsida; order Lamiales; family Plantaginaceae; genus Plantago; species Plantago elongata. Next base: position 2,791 of record JAYMSP010004650.1, read on the forward strand.
AAAATTTAAGGTTCATTTTATGCAATATGCACACACATTTTATGAAGTTTTCGGATTTTCAAACATTAGGTCACGAAAAACGGGAACAAAATCAAATGAAAAAAAAAAAAAAAAAAAAAAAAGAAGAGAAAAACAAATCTTGGTGGATAATCCACTAATTCCACCACAAAACACATTCCCTATTTTAACATTATATTATATCTCCCATTATTACATCATAAGAGCAATCCAGGGTTATAAATAGAATTCAATATTTTGGTATCAAATCACACCAACAACAAGTTTAATCATCACTCAAGCTACTGCATTCAATTCACATTTCCCACATTAACAGATGTACGTAACTATCTGTTTATAAGTAACATTTTTACATAAGATAAAAAATTTGAATTGAACTAATTTAGCTCTTTCCAATTTTCTATTTTCCAGTTGTTGCATCGCAAGAGTTAACAATGGCAGTCGGAGTGGCGATTAAGGACGACGGAAAGCAATACAACGGAAAAGTCACGTTGTTCGTCTTGCTTTCTTGCATGGTTGCTGCTTCGGGTGGTATCATTTTCGGCTATGATGTTGGAGTTTCAGGTAAACTATTACATGCATTTGTATGGCAAATTGGATTATCATGTAGTCTATGATACATTGATTGTACTCCATATTCATTTACATTATTTCTCCCATAACGAATTTCTATGTCTCATAAGGTGGAGTGACATCAATGGAACCGTTCTTGAAGGAGTTCTTTCCTGAAGTTCATACCAAAATGACACAAGATAGGAGCGTAAGCAACTACTGCAAGTTTGATAGCCAGTTGCTAACAATGTTTACGTCCTCACTCTACGTAGCCGGACTTCTTGCTTCATTCTTTGCTTCACTAGTGACTCGTGACTTTGGTCGCAAACCATCAATTGTCATTGGTGGACTCGCGTATATGGTTGGCGCTGCTCTTGGTGGTGCAGCTTACAACATTTACATGCTGATCTTTGGTCGTATTTTGCTAGGTGTTGGGCTAGGCTTTACTAATCAGGTACGAAAATAGTAGATGTCACAATTTTATATTTGTACAATATGCCTCTGAATAGAAGCTTATGCTAAGAAAGATTATTCCTTCTATATCCCTAAGAAGCTAAAATTGGTTTATGTTATGTTCACAGTCAGTTCCATTGTACCTCTCCGAGATGGCACCGTCGACATACAGGGGAGCATTCAACGTTGCATTTCAAATTTGTGTCACAATTGGTTACAACACGGCCACGCTTATAAACTACGGCACCGTAAAAATCAGAGCCGGTTATGGGTGGCGAATTTCCCTTGCAATGGCTGGACTGCCAGCTCTTGTTTTAGCATTTGGTGCACTTTTCCTCCCCGAAACACCTAACAGCCTCATCCAGCACTCCAAAGACCACGAGAAGGCGAAACTGATGCTCCAAAAGATTCGTGGCACGGAAGATGTCCAAGCCGAACTTGACGATCTAATCGAAGCAAGTTATGCGTCTAAGGCCATCAAACACCCATTCAGGAACCTAATGCAGAGGAAGTACCGTCCACAACTTGTGATGTCTGTGGCAATACCGTTCTTTCAACAAATAACCGGAATCAATGTCATAGCCTTTTACGCCCCGATTCTCTTCCTCACAATTGGTTCTGGTGAAAGTGCATCGCTCTTGTCTGCTACCGTGACAGGAGTCGTGGGTGCTAGCTTCACCGTGCTGTCAGTTTTACTAGTCGATAGGATTGGTAGAAGGCCATTGTTCCATGTAGGAGGAATTCAAATGTTTATGTCACAATTGTTAGTTGGTGGTATCATGATGGCTAAGCTTGGTGATCAAGGGGGTGTGAGCAAAGAATATGCATTGGCTATACTAGTCCTGATATGCATATACATTTCTGGTTTTGGTTTGTCATGGGGTCCGTTAGGATGGGTCGTGGCGAGTGAAATTTTCCCTCTGGAGATTCGATCAGCAGGACAGTCAGTCGTCGTTGCTGTCAACTTATTCATGACTTTCGTCATTGCACAAGTTTTCTTGCTCATGCTTTGTCATTTGAAGGCAGGGATCTTCTTCTTTTTTGCGGCTTGGGTGCTACTGATGTCTGTGTTCGTGTATTACTTTCTTCCCGAGACGAAGGGAATTCCAATTGAAAAGATGGATAAAATATGGGGCGAGCATTGGTTTTGGAAGAGATTTGTCGATGTTAAGGTGCACGAGGAGAGTAAGATTGGGGAGGCTTAAGGAGACGCAAAAGAGTTCTCTATTCTACTACGCATGTTATTGCTTCTAATATGTTGTATGTCTAGTAGTAGACATTATCAAATCATAGTATAGATAGTTGCAATACAATGCAACTTGAAGTGAGATTTAAAGTTAAGTTCAAAGTCAGTGTGAGACATGTTGTTGCTTTTGTATCTCATTCAGTTGTGTACCAATATTCTCTCAATGGATGCCAAAAAAGTCATATTGATAGGCTAAATTGCTACAACTTCATCACGACTTTAAGTGACAGATTCATAGTTTCATACTGCAGTTTATCCAATGTTCTATTGATTTGCTTAGAGGATGTTTCTATAACTTCCCTTTTACAAAAACTGTGAACTAGGTCTTCTAAGCCAGAACTGTATCTAGGTGACTAGAAGGGGTATTAGGCTTCAAACTTGTCCTTTAAAGATGTATTGGGTTTTGATTTGTACCAAAAGGGCTCAATATGTAACATCAATTAATCAGCTCTAAGAAGTTCCAAACCTTTCTTTAAAATTGATTTCATATTTCTTTCTAAATGTCAGTAGTACTCTTTGGTTTTTATGATGTTGGAAATAGCGCTGCAAATGAGTCTGACTTACAATTGTTACGGAAAAATTGTCTGAAGCCCGAGTTCGAGCTTAATTGAGCTGTACATGACTGTTTGAATTAGAATTGTGATTGAATCTGTTTGAATTGGGGTGAATTGATGAATAGTAACTAACCTGTAATTGAGTTGTTAAAATTTATGTTTAGTATAAAGTTGAATTTGTGTAGGGTTGTATATGTTACAAATGAAGTAAGTTTGAATTGTGATTGAATTGAGTGAGAATTATATTTAAAAAAATAATTAGTCCATTCCAATGGAAACACAAAACGATCAAGCTCAATTATAGTTAAATCGAAATTCTAATCATAACAGACACAACTCTTGTTCGAGCTCGACTCGCGAACTTCATTTATTCTTTTAATTGTTTTTTTAAATATCGAAAGTTCGGATATAACTCAGCTCAGTTCAGCTCGTGAGCTCGAAATTAACAAAGTTCGAATATAATTCGACTCGAATGCTCAAAAACTTTCAAATTAACAAAAAAGATGAATAGATATATGATTGTATATAGTAATTTTTATTTTTTCGAGCAGCTTGTTGAACTTCGAGTCGAACTTTTAAATATTCGAACTCGTCTTAAATATATAATTGAGCTATAATTTAAACTCATTCAAATCGAGGTTTGATCATTTCGATATCGAAATAGAACAGCTAACTCATAAAAACATGTCAATTGCAACCAAAGTTAAAAATACAACCCACCTCTATATATATTCTTAAAACTACCTACCTCTATTGGAGGATGTACAAAAATCGCCGAACATATATTTGAAAACCAAAGAAGGCCCACTGTTAAAATTCGAATGGGCCTGCAGCCCAATAAAGCCTTATGAATGCTTGTCCATCAACAAATCAAATATAAATGGTACTGAGTTAGGGTTTAGGTTCTCTCTACACGGCCTGCCTCCATCTAGAGAGCTGCATTCAGGTCAGCAGCCGTTCGTTCCTGCTATTCCTTTTCGTCTATTCTTTCACTTGTTTAGCTGCATCCATTAGCGTAAATCTATTCGATTTGTAAACTATATTGAAATCTAATCGGTTTTCACTGTTGATTTGCAGTGTGAGAAGAAATGTCGCACAGGAAGTTTGAGCACCCAAGGCACGGTTCCCTCGGTTTCCTGCCAAGGAAACGTGCTGCTCGTCACAGAGGAAAGGGTATGTTTTTACCATCAATTACGAGCTCTATCAAGCATATTGAATCTATCATGTTTCTAATCGATTTGCTATAATAGTTTTATGTTTGAAAGATAATTTTCATACAGCTCACGGTGAAATTACATTAGATTTGGGATGTGTAATATGTTGTATGTAAATGATACAATTTATTTTTGTTGAAGTGGGTTATTAAGAGGAAAAACGAGCGATGATTTATTCTTTCAGCTACAACATTATGCATTTCTACATTTTGTACGTATGTGTGCTTGTATTTGATCAGATTTGGTTTTATCTCCACTGTAATGTTTTTTTAGTACAATTTGTTATTCCTATAATTGGTTTGCGGTTTCTACTGTCATTTTATAAGATGGTAGTCTGTTAGTAGTTCTGCACTATATATTCTTTTGGTAATGCTGTGCACCTGTTGTTACTTGGCCGCACAATTTTTACGACATTTTCGACCTGATAATCGGATAAAAATCTTATTGATGTTTGTAAATTAGCTTTTTCATCTCCTTTTAAATTTCATACTTGAAAAACTGAAAAGATGTACTATTGATTGAATCAGTAACATGTTTAATTAACTTTTCTTCAACTTTCACTGATTGTACTTCTGTTTCTTTGGATGATGTAGTGAAGTCATTCCCCAAGGATGACCCAACCAAGCCCTGCAAGCTGACTGCCTTTTTGGGTTACAAGGCTGGCATGACCCACATTGTCAGAGAAGTCGAGAAACCTGGATCAAGTAATTATCTTTACCTTTACCTTCTTGAATAGTTAAATTATCTGAACCTTACATATACTTCTGTTATTTGGATAGTTTAGTATCATAAGATGGCGTATATGACATTTCTGGCAAACTCACCGGTCTTAATCTGCAGTTTACATACATTCATTTTGACTTGTATGTTCAGTCTGATAAGTGTATTTGTGATAAAGTTATTCTAGTTGTTTAAAGATCTATGTGGTTTGTCACTACCGTAATTACCCATACTGCACACTAGTTTACATATTAATTTGGTCTGTTTTTCAACTTTTTCGTTATTAAAATGATTACTTGTCTGTTGTATACAGCTATACACAGTAACAATTATCTGAGTTCTGAAATTGTAAACTGCAGAACTCCACAAGAAAGAGACTTGTGAGGCTGTTACCATCGTTGAGACACCCCCGATGGTTATTGTCGGAGTTGTTGGCTACGTGAAGACTCCTCGTGGTCTTCGTGCTCTAAACACAGTCTGGGCCCAGCACCTTAGTGAGGAAATTAAGAGGAGGTTTTACAAGAACTGGGTTCATTCCAAGAAGAAGGCCTTCACCAAGTACTCGAAGAAATTGGAGTCTGATGAGGGAAAGAAGGATCTCCAGTCTCAGTTGGAGAAGTTGAAGAAACATTGTGTTGTCATTCGTGCTATCGCTCACACTCAGGTATCAATTGAATATCCTTCATCTCCTTTTCCTTTATTTTAATTAGTATAGGTTTATATGTAAATCTGAACACTAAGTAAATTACCGTACTAAAGACAAATGAAGAACAATTTGCTTTTAGATGTATGGCAACACTCTAACGAATTGCTACAGTTTTGTAAAAATTAATGTTATCAGCTGCTGTACCTGGTGTTTAAATGGTTTGATAATTTGTCAAATCAGGTGCAATTGTTATGCTTCTTGATGATTTTGAATCCTCAGTTCTGAATTTTTCTGTTATTAATGTTTTTGCATTCCTGTGCAGATAAGGAAGATGAAAGGACTGAAACAGAAGAAGGCTCACATGATGGAGATTCAAGTGAATGGAGGAACAATTGCCCAGAAGGTTGACTTTGTGTATGGCTTCTTTGAGAAGCAGGTTCCTATTGATGCTGTGTTCCAGAAGGATGAGATGATTGACATCATCGGTGTTACCAAGGGTAAGGGTTATGAAGGTGTCGTCACTCGTTGGGGTGTCACCCGTCTTCCCCGCAAAACCCATAGAGGTCTTCGTAAGGTTGCTTGTATTGGTGCATGGCATCCTGCTAGGGTTTCCTTCACCGTTGCCAGGGCTGGTCAGAACGGATACCATCACCGTACTGAAATGAACAAGAAGATCTACAGGCTTGGGAAGGTTGGAACAGAGGAACATACTGCCATCACCGAATATGATAGGTTTGTATCTTTCTGAAAATACTTCCTGCTAATTTGATGTTTTCTGTTTGATTGACATGGAAAAACTATAGGGTTTCAAACTTTCCTCACTTGCCTGTCACATCCTAGGGAATTAATTCATTGTTATATTATGTTTCCAGGACTGAGAAAGACATTACCCCAATGGGTGGATTCGCTCATTATGGTATTGTGAAGGATGATTATCTCATGATCAAGGGATGCTGTGTGGGCCCCAAGAAACGTGTTGTAACTCTTCGTTCAACTCTTCTCAACCAAACTTCTCGACTTGCATTGGAGGTTATTACCCTCAAGTTCATCGACACATCCTCCAAATTTGGACATGGTCGCTTCCAGACTAGCCAGGAGAAGCAGAAGTTCTATGGCAGGATCAAGGCTTAGAGGAAATTCTATTCAGCATAATCTTGTCGTTTATTTTTGTTCGAGCTATCTTAGACAATTTTGCGTGTTTTTGAAACTTGATTCAAGGTTCATTTCTGGTTTAAATTATGCTATTTGCAGACTCATCTTGTAGTAGTAAAAGTTTTTATACAAAACCTTTGGTTACTTCTTCCAATTTCGATATGATTGGTAAAAAAGCATAAAATGGTTCCTTGTTCTCCGTTGCCAGAGTTGGCCCCCGAATAAGGTTTGAAGTATTTTTTCGTTCTACAAAATTGATATAAATTTTAATTTATGGTATTAACTGTCACAATTCATTTTTAACAGTATCTTATGAAGTTTTTATATATTTTTTTTATCTCAAATTCCCTTTTTCAAATTACATATTTTATATATTTTAAAAAAAGTGTATAAAAATAATTCGTTTCATCGTTAATGATATTGAGAAAGTGTTAAATTTATATTGGCAGAACCAATTCCCTCTTGCCATTTTGGTCCGGCTTGATTATTAAGTCAATAAGATACAACCTTTCAATTTTCGTTTGAGAAAATTTTATTTTAAGTATATTAGAGTGAGATAATAGTTTTAGTTACACTAAAGTAAGAGTGACCAATTTGAGTATACTACTGTAATCACCCGTCTAATTGAGAAACTCCGATTGATTTTCTGATTGAGTTGATGACGTGGCCACCGAAAGTTTAATTTTTCCTCTAAAGTCGTATTTGAATAAAAATCCATGTGAATTCATATTCGAATTTGGAGGGAAAATCCATGTTAACTCTCGATATAAATTGTGTATTATAATTATAAATTGATTTAAAAAGATTATGAAAAATATTTTTAAAATTATAAATTCATTTTGCATTTTTAAGAAAAGTAAAATAATTAAAATTAATTGGATAGTTGGTTGTCGTACTTAAAATGACAGTATTCACTCCAGTGAATCTAAAATAAAAATTTTCCATTCATGTTTTAGCAAAGTTGGCATTAATACTCTAATATTCTCATCTGTGGTTAATTTGGTTCTTTATAATGCAATTCATGTCTTAGCAAATTTTGCATGAATGCTCTAGTAATAATCACATTTGTGGTTAAGTGTGATGGATTGACCTGCAAATATAAAAATAAGGAAGTGACCTGCTGACTGAAGGGAGGGTACTTGCAGGAACGGACTTATATACGCACAAGGGGCCGCAATCACTACCTCTTAATTTTGAATATGAAATGTATATTATACCCTTCTAAAAATTTAATGCATAGTCATATATTTAACAAGAATGAATTATTAAAAAAATTAATACAGCTCAGTTGGTGCACCTATATTCCATAAAGTCTTCCCTTGCTAATTGGTCACAAATCCAATTCTCAATAGTGCTAGATTTTTCAACCATTTTATTTATATATTTTCCTACAATTTACTTGATATTTTTCATTGTTTCTTTATTTTTCAGTAACATTTTTTATTATTTCCCTCATTTTGTGTTTTCTTTTAGTTTACATTTCACAATCATATTTTATTTCTTTATTTGTATATTCATTTACTTAAAATATTTAACTTATTTCATTTAACTCCTTTTGTTTCTTTATTTTTTCCATTCAATGGTAAATTCATTTACTCAATATACTTTAAAAAAATTATTCAATCTAAACGAAATTATATTATATTTAGTTCCTCCCATTTATGAGCACATAATTTAAGAAATTATAGTCTAAACATTGTTATTTACTATGTGGGTTTTGAAAACGTAATTTTCATTAGTCATTAATAATGAAAATTTTTAATTAAATTTATAGTAAAAAAATTCTCTACCTCTGACATATAATTTTGTATTTTTGTATCCGTCCTGATACTTGTAGGAACCTTCCAATTTATTTTGGGCATGTTGCACATTTTTCGCAATAGTAGCACATCACAATATCACATGCAGGTGGTGTTGTCAAGAAATTAAGTATTACTTGATTATTTATGAAAACTGAGAAGCATCTCTCCCTGTCCAAGTATTTTAGTTTTTACCTTATAGCTAGTGATTTACATCCCTTTGTTTTGAAGAAATTAACTTTACCCAGAAAAGCCAATTACTGATCATTACCAGAAACAACATAACACCAGTATTCAATGCCAAGATTAATGATTTAGATCTGCTGACAAATATGGTTAGTCCAGAATACAGCTAATATATGGTGCAGTGCCTTGAAATAAAGTAAGTTGTGTTTTCTAAGGATGTTGAGGGAGGAGAGCAAAGTAAACGAACGTGGTGGTCATTGAAAAATTATCAAGCAAATGTCCCATTAAAACGTTCAGAGCATAATATTAGGAGCAAAACTTGGACAACACCAATAAATAGAATTTCACCCTAATTACTGGCGCTCACATCTTTTCAGTGCTCTTCTGGGGTTACTCCGGTACACTTGTCGATTAGCTTAATTTTCTAAATTTACTCTTCCCGGAGAGAACAGCAGGACACGAAAAAGTGCATGTGCATGTCATACACTAAGACCATCGAATCCACATTGCTTGTTCGTTACTGCTTGTCTTCTTGGACTGATTGCTATTGCACACACAACCGATACCTGACCAAATTTCAAAGAAACATCAAACATCAGAGCACAGCAGGTTGTACTTATATGGTTCGGGAATAAGTTCTGATGGGTTATAAAATTATATCAATGTATTCACATATCTCATCATCTTTGCACGTTATGAAACAAGCAGAATATATGCAAGTGGCACATTTCGTGCTGTTCGCCCCGAATTCTAAGTCAATGCAGGTGGTTTAAGCGACCTAGCCCATAGTTATGTCGAACTCTTGATCAATATCTGAATAGACAAATATTATTATCTTGAAAAGGCTGCTTAGAGGATTGGCCTTTCACTTTATATCTGTAAATTCATCAAAGTAAGATACAGAGACAACTAAGGAGAAATTCTAAAAGCTTAATTACACCAAAAACATTTACATTTAACCATGGACAAATAAAGCAAGGCCAAGGGAGATTCAAAGTTCAATGAAAGGAGTCGCGAACTACTTAATCACTTAACCATGAATGAAGGCAAGCATTTCATTACCAGTTTCTTGAATAAGCATCCAAGGAGGATTTTGTCAGTAACGGCACTACACTATTTGAGGAAATGTCTGACTTGGTATGAGAAACACACAGATGCAGAAACTATTTGTTAGATTCTAGCAATAGCGCTGAGGCATATAGTGAGATGAATGTTTTTTGAGCATTTACCTAAGGAGGACGTATTTGTGGCAAACAATGATACGATACTGCTTATTCCAGATTCCTCATACACCCAGTGGATCTCCAAATCTTTGATCAGGCCATATTATGCAATATGCAGATGAAGTACTTGATAACTATCAGGTGAAATATGACTTTATGATGAAGAGTACGCCAGGTATAAGATCATAGTAGTTGGCTTAACCAGTTATTTGAAGTTGATAGGTCGACGGAGGATAAGGAAACACTTGACTAGCTTTTTAAATTCGCCCTGGAGCGAGATCCCCGACACACAAGAAACATTTTTTCAGCTACAAAACTATTGCATTTCTCTCAGTGTAATCGAAATGCGGGATCTAAAAAAAATGAACTAAGCCATTAACATTCACCACACAACACGTGAATATGTCCAAGTGCTATCCCAAGATGAAGTGATTAAACGTGCCCATCAACTTCAAGAGAGAAAGGCAGACTCAGCCAGTGATAACTGATAAGTTTATGTTACTTAAAAACAGTTATTTTAAATTCACTTACTCACTAACCAGTTTATGGAAGAATCTCTCGATTTGGTTGTAGGTAAGATCATTATCTAGCTGCTGAACATTGTAAGAACGGTAACGTGTGGTTATCCGATTGCAATGTGTAAATTTCCCAATATGTGCCAAAACTCCTACTCACAAGTCACTAGCATTAAGAAGGGAAAACCTCTTGTTTGTAAAAGTAAACACTAAAACCACACCGTACTCCATCACTCTAGCACCTCAAAAGCAGAAGCAACAAAACACCATACCTAACCTAATCATCTGGATTCTGGACCACCCAACCACACACATTTCAACAAAATCCATAATTGAATTCACTTTCAAAAAACACCAATACTTGCCGCATATTCCAACATTATCTAATTACAGTCGAATAAGCACTCTTTATGTAAACTAAAAAGAAAAGGCCAAAAAAAAAAACAATTGAAACCACAATGCAGATTACTAGTTACCTCTACACCAGGCGAAGTGATGCCCAAGATCCGGATCCTAGCCCCAACATCACCAACAACCCGTAAATCGACCCGATCATTCAACGACGCATCCCTGACCAAATTAGCCGCATCAGCTTGAATCAAACTAACCCTATCGACCGCAATCGTGATCTCAACCCTTCTCACACTATGCGCAGGCTGCTCAAACCCCGGCAGAAACCCTCTGCCCAACGGAATACCTCGATACATAATCGTAAAACTTGAATCAGTATACTTGATAGTAACCTTGTTGTCGTTAACGGCAGAGAAGACGAGGTGGATGTTAAGCGAGACGGTGGCGGAGGAAGGAGTGGTGGGGGAGAGGTTGAGGTACTGGATTCCGACTTGCTGGAGGTCGAATTCGGGCTTTTTGGGCTTGACGGCGAGGAGGATGATGAGGATAACGGCGAGGATGAGGAGTGCGAGGAAGGAGAAGAGGAGGAAGAGGCAGCAGCAGCAGCCGCGGAATGAGGCGGAGGAGGAGGAAGAGGGGGAGGTGGTGGTGGGAGGGTAGTAGTGGTGGTGGTGGCCGTTGGGTGGTTCGGTCATTTTGGGAGAAATTGGAGGAGCCCTACCACCGTGTAAGGCGGTAGGGACTTTTTGGACCGCTTTGCTTGCTTTTTCGACACTCTTTGTTGTTGTTTGTATCTGCAAACTGCAATGATATGATTTTCTGATTTTTCTCTGTTTGTTTGAGAGGATGAGTAGAAGTGTTGTTAATTTGACATTTTGAGAGTGAGAAAAGTGGAGAGAGGTTTTGGGGAACAGGAAAAGCAGAGCATGTGACAGTGGAGTGTTAGTGAATGTTGAACAACAGGAATATTTTGGAATGGTGCTACATTTTTAGATTTATACCTAATGCACAAATTCTTTTTAACCTTGCTACCGCTTTTCTTTATCGTCAATTCACACCATGACGATGGTTCTAAATTAATGCATTCGCTCGATAATCAAAAACTGGTTCACATTGAGTCGTCGTGAATTGGTGGTCATATGATCCATATGAGGCTCTATTGGAGTCGAATTATCGTATGACGTCCAATTATGAAGGGGCGGTTTGGCATGGATTAAAATCAGCTCATTTAGCTCGATCCATTCAAATGCCCATTCAAATTCTATACCAATCAACCTCGAAATTTCTACAAATACATATTTCACGATTATTTATTGTTCATTATTATTCTGTTTGTAAAGTGATTTTACTTTTGTTGAATAATATTTTATTTTTAATCTACTAATTATTTATGATATTTAATTTATCTTTTACACCAACTATGAAATCTCTACATTTTTATTTATTACAATGATATCATACAAATCAAATAAAACCAAATTGAAGTAAATAATATTAAAAACGGGCAAAATTTTTTTGGTACACCACAGTTACAATGAGACAGTTTCATTTTTTATACGGTAGAATTTACCTTCTCCAATTTCAATACACCACAACAATCACCCTCGAAATTTATGTACGCCGGTCAATATTCCGGTTAAAATGATGATGTGGCACCCGGAGTTTCGATTTCCCCCCAAAATACATATATTGATCATATTTGAGCGATATTGACTAAAAATTAAAAAGAAAAATACATTATAAAGACACGTATCATAATTTCGTTAATTTGACACTTAAGTTGAAGAACTGTCCAGGCTGATTATGTGATATTGTGAAAGTGAACGTGACATTTTCCATTTGTAAGATAACGATGGCCTGGTTGGGGCTTTACGTAATTCAAGTAGCAGATCTCATACCTTCTCTAGATGTATCACTAATTTTTCAGTTAGCTTTTCAGCTCAATTATTTTTTTTAATAAAAATTTGTTACGTGAACACAACTTTTTAAACAAGCTAGTTGGTTTAAGAAGCTAATCAAGTTAGTTTGTTGTTATTGAAAATTTTTCCGTTAGTTTTATTAAGCAATCGGATCTATCATGTATGCCATGAATTGCACCAGGCCAGATGTGGCCTATGCGTTAAGTGTCACTTGTCGACACCAACATAATCCGGGTGAAAAACACTGGATAGCTGTGAAAGCAATTCTTAGGTATCTTAGAAGAACCAAAGATTGTTT
>JAYMSP010004651.1:0-15632 GCA_036897095.1 Plantago elongata
GCTCATGGAGTGGTGGAGGAATGCGATTGGCTGGTGCTGGATAAGAACGGAAGGGTTCGCCATTGCACGCATTTTTTCATTAAGCTCACTTCAGATAACGGCCAATTTTGCACTCTTCTCAAATCATATGATGACCCTTTTTTTAGGTGGTCATGTACCATTAATTTGTTAAATATACTACTGCCCTTTAAAATTTCTAACTTCTTTTTGACATTTTATTACAAATTTAATAATTCATAAAAGAAAAAATTTTATCACACTAACTAATTTTCTATTATATATCTTTCCTACTTCATCATCATTTTATTCAATCTCACTCTTACTTTATCATTCATTGATAATTTTACCAACATAATACCCCACATAAATTATTATTCTATCATTTCTACTTAATTAAAGAGAAATTAATACCCTAGGGAGTTATTATTGGACCGGAAGGAGTATCATTTATACTTTATGAAAAGTACATAAAAGGGTCGCTTTACATGATGATCTAACATTTAAAACCTGCTTAAAAAAATTATTATAAGTATGGCCAATCTAATTTAGCCCTAATATTCGCTGTTGACTTTCCCGAAATACCCCTTGCTGCTTTCTCATTTGCTTATAGCTCCCGCCAATTATAATTTCGTATGTATGGACATTCCACCATCGCTTTTTCTTCTTTATGTTTTCTTCTCTCGTTTGTTCAGTATTTTCTGTGATTTTCTTTCGATTTTGCTTCATCTTCATGCCAGAAGCATGGATTTCATGGTTTCATTAACCTATAATGGTCTCAGTCATGATTTTGGTATTGGATCTGGTTTTACCTTTTCTAATTTTATTGGAAATTGCAGTTTCAATGTTTCGATTGAATGATTTGAATTCGACGAGGTTTTTTTATACTATTGATTGGAAGAGATTTTTAGTTTTTACTGATGACGACTTTAATAATATGGTTGGGATGTGCAAACGTCATGGATTAAAGTTTGTGGATATGGATATTGTGGTTTGGATAAGATGGCTGCTTGGATGTTGATCCCCTATGTTCGTTGTGGTAAGAAAATGTGTATTGGAGATGGTAGTGGTTCTAAACACGCTGATACTAGGGTTGGTGGATCAGATAGTAGGGTTTGTGGATATGAAACTAGGGTTGGTGGATCTGAAATTAGTTTCGATGTTGCTGGTACAGTAGATATTGTTGATGGATCTGAAACTAGTTTTACTCATCATGAAACTAACTTTAATCATCATGAAACTAGCTCAATGATCCTGAAACTATCATTAATCATCATGAAGCTAGTACTTTCTATGCTGAAACTATTATTATAGTCCCGAAAAATGTTTAATTAGGGTTTAGGGTTGATGACGTGTACCCTAAGCCCTAATTAAGATTGTATTTCTCGGAGGGGGTTTTCAAATTCAGTGGTTTTTTAGAGTTCACTATTCCCTTTTAGGGTTTTAGAACCATGAGACTAGCATTTATCATCAAGATAAATTAGCTTTAATCATCATGAAACTAGCTCAATGGACCTGAAACTATCATTAATCATCATGAAACTAGCTTTAATCATCAACGAACTAGCTCAATGAACCTAAAACTATCATTAATCATCATGAAACTAGTTTTAATCATCATGAAACTAGCTAAATGAATCTGAAACTAGCTTTAATAATCATGAAACTAGCTTGTGTGGTCATGAAACTAGCTTTTTAGTTCATGAAACTAGCTTTTGTGTGGTCATTAAACTAGCCTTTTGGGAATGAAAAATTAATACAAATAATATTTAAACTAGAATAAAGGCATTTAATTTGAAACTATCATAAAACAGAGTATTCATACATTTATGATATTAACCAAAATATACATATCATTCATACATGAAAATAGTTCCATCAGATCTGTCATATTCTTCGTGAAGAACAGGGGGGACATCGTCATTGATTAGCTTTTGGAATAACACCTTGAATGGCGTTTTATCGAGGCCAACTACATGTTCTGAAAGTGGTAGAGTTTTTAGATACTATAAACATCCCTTCAGATTTCCACGGTTGAATGATGTCTCTGTGACTTTTTATTTTCCTGGAATTACATGCAAACAGTCAATTGCCCATGAAACTAACATCACATAAGTCATGAAACTAGTATAACATAAGTCATGAAACCAACAGTATAATAGAAGTCATGCAACTTGCTCAATGAACTTGAAACTATCATTAATCATCATGAAACTAGCTTTATGAACCTGAAACTATTATTAATCATCATTAAACTAGCTTTAATCATCATAAGTCTAGCTTTCATGAACCTGAAACTATCATTAATCATCATGAAACTAGCATTTATCATCATGGAACTAGCTTTAATTATCATGAGACTAGCTCAATGAACCTGAAACTATTATTAATCATCATGAAACTAGTTTTAATCATCATGAAACTAATTTTATGAACCTGAAACTATCATTAATCATCATGAAAATAGCTTTAATCCTCATGAAACTAGCTTCATGAACGTGAAACTATCATCATGAAACTAGTTTTAATCATCATGAAACTAGCTTTTGAGTCCATGAAACCAACATAATAGAAGTCATGAAACCAACAACATAAGAGAAGTCACGAAACTAGCATAACATAAGTCATGAAACCAACATAATAGAAGTCATGAAACCAGTATACACACAGTTCATGAAACCAGTATAACATCCATGGATCTGAAACTAGCAAATAAATGTTTGTCATGAAACTAACTAAAATTGAGTTATACTGGATCTGAAACTAGGAAAACACATGTTTAACATAAAACTAACTAAATTCGAGTGATATTGGATAACACATATGCATGTGAGTGTAACACTCATTGAACATGAAACTAACCAAAATTATACAGAAAAATGGATTAGTTTCGTACCCTTATCAGATTTGAAGATATTCGGTTTCGTTTCTTCCTTTTTTACAACATTTTTGGGAATTTTTCGGCTTCGATTCTTCCTTGTTTGCAACGGATTTACTTGATCTCGTTATTTTTTAGACCGGAAAACAGTAAGAGAGGAATCGAAAGCTTGTTGAAGAAGAATCGGGAGAGAGGAAAATTGAATTTCGAATGATAGAAATGGCAGTTGAATAGACGCGACAATGATTTATAGGGGTAGTTTTTGTCTGGTCAAGACTTATGTGTAAGAGTTATTTAGCGCCATACTTATTTATAAGAGTTGTTGTCTAGTGGCTTATATATGTAATTTTCTCTTTTTACTTTTTACTAAACTCAATACAAATTCTGATATATTATAAAATGACATTCGACTGATAAAAATATAAAATTAGTCTTATTTTTTTTAAAAATATTAAATTAATCATTTTCAAAATATATTAACGTATATACACTATAGTACTGTAACACTAATTCGAATCTTCGTATTCTTTTTAAATTTTTCGATTTATTTGTTTTGGATGATAAAATTAATTTGAATAAACTTGTTTAGATGTTTTTTAGGTTAAATTATAGTTTTTTAAAATTATTGAACTATTTTGTAAAGTATATACTGTTGATATCATTTGTAATATTTAAAATCCCATCTTACATTTAGTAAAAAAGGTAAAAGTCCATTTAAAATACGTGTTAGTAAAATGCACATTTTAGTCGTCAATATGAATTGTACATTGGTCCATTGGCATTTTGAATCGCACAACCATGCGATTTTAGATGCAGTTAGTCGAAATGCAGAATTGATAGATATGAGTTTCAGGTGAATAATTACACACTACCAATCACCTAGTAATGTGCAGTCAACCTTTAGCCTTTAATTAGCACAACAATTCACATGATCAATCACTACCTTATACTATATTACCAACAAGATTCGGCTCCAAGTGGCTTTACAAAGTGAAAATCATTAGTGAGAAGGGGAAAGAATTTTGTAATCTATCATTCCTTGGCAATTTGACCCAAAAAGCAGAGCCAGAGGATAAAAAGCCCTCGAAGTCTCGCAATACTGCTAACGAGAACACTCCTTCGTACATCAACAACCTTCTTACCACGCCATTCACAATAGAAAGCAACTGTACTAACTTGCGGGCAAAAGGTCCAACCAGCAAGAACTGTGCTCAACAATGTCTCTGTTTCAAAATAGTATCCAAGAACAAGTCTGGTATTCTCATATAGCATCACGGTCTTTAATATAGTAGCCATGTACCCATATTCAAAGCTTATCACCTTTTTGCTGCAAATTCCAAAGCATTCACAAGCTAACTTAGCATGGGATCCAAGTCGAACTTTTGTAATCCCCCAAGAAGGGGTGAATCCTATCTAATCACACACTAGAAACACTCGCTGATGACCCTGCCCCACTACTTCGTACACGTACGAGACAACCCGCACATTAGCTATTCCACTCATGAGACATCGTCAGTAAATACAGCCACCTCTAGAAGTGTAGATTGTGCAATTTTATGGCAACACTGAGCATCAAAATTTGCAGACTAGGATGCTAATTTTTTTATCGGATATTTTTTGCAATCATACTACATTATGCATGTTGGGATGTTGCACGTATAGTTTTGGCAAGTTTCACAATATTTGACAATCAACCAAATAGATATGTCCATTATTCAAGTTCCATAAGATGATACTTGAACTCCATTTGTAGGGCTAACATTGTTGTACAAGTCTTTGTATGTTCACAGAAAATTCATTCTGCTTGGAATTCGGATGCCAGCACGTTTCAAAAGATCATATGAAGCATTCTTGGCCATTACTACAACTTCATCCTGCCAGTTCAGTTTCAGATAACAAAGAATTCAGCAAATGGAGTAAAGTAGTTCAGTCTAACATTGGAAGGTCATGAGACCATACCTCGTTAACTGTTGTGATTTTCCTGTCTACCATTATCCATCGGCCATTGCACATGACAGAAGAAATATTTTCTGTTCTCATGCTATAGACAAGGCTGGAGATGCTGCAACAACAGCTTTGCATTGTCATTTCTTTTCAGTTCAGTTAAAAATTCCTTAAGAGTAGAGATAGCCTGATTGAAGGCCTTTACACAAACTATGGTACTAATTTGAGGGATGAGTAGACGTACGAATCATGAACAGGCATCATCGACCAAGAATTAGGATTGACCACGATCAAATCAGCCTGTACAGATTTCACAAAAATATGATATGCGTAAATGAGAAATAAAGATGTTGTCAATTTTTTCCCTTTTAGTTCAAACTTCAGATAGAGAAGTATGAATAGAGGAACTCACCCTTTTTCCCACCTCAAGGGATCCAATTTCTTTCTCCAAAAGCAAGGATTCCGCACCATTTATTGTAGCCATTCTAAGAATAGTTTCCGCTGGCAAAACAGTAGGATCTGTGGTTCCTTTGCTAAAAACTTCTCGTCCTTTGTTGATCAGAGATGCAAGGTACATCTCATCCACTGCACAGAATAGAAGAAATAAAAAATTTGAATTTTTTTTAGATGATAAAGACCAAAATCAGCATTCATTTTATCCAACTATACAGGTTTAAATAATGAAACAAAATATAATTGCACACCCATCCATCACAAGGCTTAATTGCCTTGGTTTTGAAAAGATCCCACATTTGGCCAATAATGCTGAATTGCTGATGGGGTTGTATCCCACTAAATATGTAGCAGCGTATCTCAGAAACTTCCGTTTCAATTACGACCAACCGCAGTAGACAAAGGGAGATGATGATATTGTTCTGCAGCCCATTTTGCCAGTTCAAAATTCATTTCTCCGCATCATTCCATTTACATGAGATTGGCCTTGAGAAATATCTAGCTTGATGTACTATCATAATCAAGATTTTCTTCCTCATATGCTCTAACTGGATGAACCGTACTAGAATTACAGGAATCACCCTTGGAATTTGAAGCTAGCTGCTTTTTCGAGGCAAGGGCTCCTTCGATTGTATTCTTGCATAGAAGAAGTATCATACTTAGTTGGTGGAACTGCTAAACTTGAATCTTCTTCACCTCCAGCTTGCAAGTTGCAACAAGCTGTTCATATCTTCAACCCTCACAGGAGAGGCCTGGACGAGTTATTGTTCGATCCATCTCTCTTCTTCGGGTTATTGGAGTCTCTTAGATTCATCCTTAAATAACTAGGTGAAATCATTCCAGTCTGCACTATATAAACACTCAACTTTCTGTATCCGTTCGTACTCCATAGAATCTTTGCTTCTCTCCTCACTACTTAGCTTGAATTGTTTCTCTTTCTCACATAGACACACAAATTGGTTGATTTTGCTGAGTGCTTAGAATCTTTACAACAGAGGTCTAGAGAGAGAGAGTAGAGATAGACAGAAAAGAGTATTTAAAAGGTTGAATGAATGAAGTAAATTTAGGCAGCAGGATAAACAGAAGTGATCCTTTGTTGCTATAATAAGAGAGACTAGATTTCCTGTTTATTGTGTTTCCAAGAATCTTAAATGAGAACTCCTTTTTCCAGATTTTGTGCAAGAACAACCAGTAATAAGACTCTTCCGGGCTGGAATCTTGATATCAGCAGAAGTCTTCGTTATCAAAATGTTGATAAAAGAAACTTTAATGGTGCACAAAATAGCCAAGTTGAAGTTACCGATGCTCATCCTATTGTTTGATGGCGCACCATCCGTGCCTAAAGAGACGCAGACACCAGCCTCGAGCATTTCTTTAATGGGTGCGAACCCAAGCATATGCATTGCAGCAGCTGGGCAATGTGATACTTTCACCCCTGCTTTTGAAAGTAAACCAACCTGATAATTGTTACATGAGATAGTAATTTGAATTCAGAAATAACTTAGAAAAACAGTTGATATATGTCCAATATCTAAGGATAATGCCTGTTAGGATCAATCATCT
Organism: Plantago elongata; assembly: GCA_036897095.1. Lineage (NCBI taxonomy): Eukaryota > Viridiplantae > Streptophyta > Magnoliopsida > Lamiales > Plantaginaceae > Plantago > Plantago elongata. The sequence continues at coordinate 6,836 of JAYMSP010004651.1, forward strand.
CTATGAACAAATGAACAGTTGATTACAAATATTTAAAAACTAGAGAATAAAAATATGTCGGAAGAAAGAAAATGGACATTAATTTTCTAAGTAGAAGATAATTAAAAGAATATATATAAACATAATTTACAAGAAAAAGTAAGAAGAAAACTGGTTATATGTAGAAAAATTCTGGTAAAAAAATCACGATTTTCATTGATATGGGAAAAATCCATATGATTTGGTTTTTCATAATTATTTAGTAAAATAAAGTGACATCAATCTGTCTCTTTGGTCTCTCACCAGTACACGTCTCTTCCAAGACTTTGGGAAGTGTTATACAATAGTTGCTCTTACATTATAAAATAAAGAGAAGATAACTAAAACTAGCTCTCAAATGGAATTTTAAGAATTAAATTTATCAAAACATATGAACAATTAAGGAAATTAAAAATGAAAGTATTATTGGCCAGATGGTAGTGCAGTTGATTAACCCTAACAGAAAAGAAACTATTTGGACAAGTTGGATTACTCATTATAAGCTTTCTCATGTGGATTTTATGCGGGTTGTGAGTAAACAGACTGATTCCCCATGGTGGAAGGCCATTTTACACATGAGAGATGTATTGATTAGGAAAATTCCTGGATTTTAGAGGGATTTAGTTGGTTTGCCTGGTAAAGTCATTCTGGATAAAATTTATGAGTGTCTTGTGTCTAGTGCTGATATTGTTCCTTGGTATACTCATGTTTGGAAGACTTTCTCTAGTCCTAGAATGTCTTTCTTATATTGACTTATTGTTTGGAAGAGATTACCTACTAAAGACAGACTAGTTAAATTTGGCATTATGGATAATGATACATGTAGTTTATGTAGTAATGTTATTGAAACGCATGATCATATCTTCTGTAGATGTCTGTTTACTAGTGGTTTGACTGATAATATTATGCATGCTGTAGGAGTCAGGTTTAGAGGTACTACTATTGATGACTGGGTTGCTTATTTCTCTAATAGTGGCTGCACTAAATCTTTAGTTTTCAAGATACAATCTGTAGGTTTTTGCAGTGTCCTGGATGTGGTTTGGCAGACTCGAAACCAAACATGTTTCAGAAATGCTCAAGTGAATGGAGATGTAGCCTGTAAACAGGTGATTCAAAATTTGCTTAACCTGATCAAGTTGAACTGTAAGTCTCCTTATAATAGGTATATTAAAGGTGTTATATCCAAGCTTGAGAGGATTTTATTTGAGTTTAGTTTGACATTGGTTCATTCTTTTATTGCTTTGGACTTCTTAGATTGTTTTGATATTCTCTGTGTGTCCAAGTGATTGTTTGTACAGGTACAGGTTATTGCTACTTTCATTTCACTCCATTCTTTGTGTGGGTGTAGTGCTGATTTTAAAGGAGTGTGGGTGTTGAAGCCCAAGGGAGTAGGCGTATACTAACTACTACACTTGGATTTCCTTATTACTGTTGTGGTAATTGATAGATTACGTGTAAATATTAGATGTTAATATTTAGTATAATCCTCGTCTAGTTAGAATTAGTTAGTATAATCTTAGACTAGTTAGAGTTGAGTTAGAATTTCTATTCTCATTACAATAGTGTAGTTTGTACTCTTGTCTTGTATACTGATGCAGATTGGGGAGGATGTCCAGATACTAGACGATCGACCTCTGGTTATTGCGTATTCCTTGGAGATAACTTTACTTCTTGGTCCTCTAAGCAACAGCCTACCATGTCATGTTCTGGTGCTGAAGCAGAGTATCGTGGTGTTGCAAATGTGGTTGCAGAATCGTGTTGGCTTCGCAACTTGCTTCTGGAATTGCATTGTCCGGTCTTGAAGGCAACTTTGGTGTATTGTGACAATGTAAGTGCGATTTACCTCTCGGGAAATCCGGTTCAGAATCAACGTACCAAGCATATCGAGATGGATATACACTTTGTCCGAGAACATGCTGCTCGTGGTGATGTTCGTATGCTACATGTTCCATCGCGGTATTAAATAGCGGATATTTTCACTAAAGGCCTGCCTCGGGTTTTGTTTGAAGATTTTCGCTCCAGTCTCAGTGTTCGTCCGCCTCCCGTTCCGACTGTGGGGGTGTGATAGATTATGTGTAAATATTAGATGTTAATATTTAAAATAATCCTAGTCTAGTTAGAATTAGTTAGCTAACTTCTAATTAGAGTTGAGTTAGAATTCCTATTCTCATTAGAATAGTGTAGTTTGTATTTGTATATATACCCCTTAGTATTCATTAATACAATACGGAAGATATTCTTTCAATAATAAGGCGTTTGACCACAGATTTTCAACTGGAGTCAAATTGATTGAGGATGTACGCATCTTCCCCAGCTTTGTATCAAGGATGGTTTCCTGAACAAGGTCATGCAGTATAGTTTCTTGCTGGATTATGATTCTCTAGCCTCATTTAGATCTTATGTAGTTTAGTATATTGAAGGATTGATTAAATTGAGTGAGATTTTCTCAGGAGATGAAGTCGAATCCTTAGTCGTTTAGTGCTTGGTTCTAACATTTGAATCTTTGTGTGATTTGAGTTTGTTTGTCGATTTGTATATTCTACTGGGGTATGCCCCTTTGAGTATGTACTCCTACTTGGGCTTCAATATAGTTTAATTCTTGCAAAAAAATAAATATAATAAAATGAAAGTAAAAGAGTGGTAATAGCAGAATTTGAACCCGGGTTGCTGAAAAGGAGCTAATTAACTTTCAAGGTTGTTCCCAACTGATCTACAAAACACATATTACATTAAAATTGTTGATTACATTATTAAACTCACACTATTTAAACATAATTAACTTTTTTCTTGTGATTTTTTCGGGGACCCGGGGCCAAAAGTCTAGGCTAGCTTAAGTGATGGGGCTGCCCTGTGACTGTATTTAAAAACAAGATCCAAGAACACTGCAAGGAACAGGAAGAGACGTATATACCTCATGATCATTGACCCAAACAGTATGAGCTGCAAGCAAGTTCTTCTGGAGTAGTTCAATTTTCTCAAGATATGTAACAGTCCCATCATCAACTCCTTGTCTTTCCATCACAAGTTGGTTCTCATATGGTATCTCAGCAACATGCTTCATTTAGCAGTTGTGGTGTACAATAATTGCATAAGCAAGAACCTTGGTAAGATTTTGTGAACAACTGGTGTTTTGGTACTCATATAGGAAGACGTACACATAAATCATACCATGTGAATTCCAGTGTTAAGCTCCTTAGCAGCATCTCTTGTTTTAGTGAGCAGATGATCTGTTGAGTTCATAATCTGCCTCAATCCAAACCATATTTTGATTCGTTCATCCGCAGTATTATGGTACTTTGTGTGCAAATCCTTCTGGGACTGTTTGCTCCAGACAATCAGAGTTGGGCAAAACAGCCGGGCAAAATTTGTTTAATCGTACATCACAGGTAACGCAGGGTAACTTAGTGTTTCAAGACAGACCTCAAATATTTAAATTAACAACATTAATGGCATATCGATCCACTGTAACAATTTGTTCATTTATGATTTAGTTTTCGCTTAGAGCAAGTCGAAGTCCATAATGTTTCATATGGACTTAAAAAACAACAGAAGGTAAAAAAATTACACTGAAATATTATTAGTTCAGTTTAACCAAGAAACAATATCTCTAAACATCTAGGTTGATTCATATAACAGTGATGCAGCCACAATAAAGCTCTTAATTAGACAAATGGGCAGCTAACCTGAATACATTCGTCTGCGGTCCTAACCGTCCATGATGGTGGCAGCCCCTCACCAGCATCCATTATTGATTCTGCAAGACATGCACGTATCCCTAGTAACTCAACCGCCCTTGCCATTCCTGGCACATGCTGCCCTCCGGCTTCAGCGAAGCACGTAACCTATTTCAACACCATAACTGAATTTCAGTAATGAAATAATCTATTAACTCTTTACTTGCATTCTAGAACATTAGAAAATCTCTTGTTTAGAGTCCTTACACCTGAGTGAATGAGCTCGATTCCACAGAGCAGGGTGGAAATGTAAGAGTCCTCTTCTGTCATGTTAGATTCGTAAGGCCAAATGCGATCATGAAGCCATGTGAGCAAGTCGACGTCATCAGCTATCCCTCTTGCCAGCTGCTGTGATGTGTGAACATGCGTGTTGATGAAACCTATTACAGTTCAAAAAAAAAAAAAAAAGCAAAGGACATATTAAAAAATTTGCACATAGTAACCTGAACATTTCCATATTTACCAACCTAAACTGGGAAAGAAATCATTCAAGTTTGTCCTTCAAATTTCATTGTCCAAAAGTTAAGCCTTGCAAACATCTTAGAAAAGAGCAACTAGATGTCTCTCAGAAAGACTAGACATCACATACTTAAAATTGTTGCGTTGAAATTAACACATAGTCTCATGAGAGACGGTCTCTAACTAACTTAATTATTTGATGATCAATCAAAATGCTTATGTAATCAATGTTGAGAACATCTATATATTAATAAATAACATAGATTACTTCAAAACATAGATCTGTATGTAGACGTTTCTCAGGATACTTGCTTTGAAATTAAATATATATTGTTTGTAGTTAAAAATGTGAGGTTCGCAAAAGTTTGTGCTTAGAAAAACCAGACCAAGTCGAACCATTTCCATCAAAATAAAATATCCCAAAAAGTATCATGAGAGGCAGTCACTAAATAACTTAATCTAAAGACAGACCTATGTTATGGATAAAATCAAAATATTTTTATATTGTTAACGTACGAAGGCTTTGTTATCTTCTTCTGTGAACTCATTAAGTTCAGCTGAGCTCTACTTAGTTATATTTACACAATTCAGTTCCTATAGTTTGCATACGAAGAGAACATGCTTACTAAGAGAACATAACCCCAAGTCTTATGATAATGTGAAAAAATACCATCTTAATAATATGGATATTTTCTTGACAATATATGTATGTCTCTACATAAACCGCCAAGACTTGGTCTTCAATTCCATAGGTAGCTTTACCAAAAAAAAAAAAGATGAAACCTATGTTCTAGTACAAAGTATCCAGAATACATATCCAGACAGAATACATGTCCGAAATCCGAATATGTAATTAGAAGGCAGCTTGTTGATATTACGCGAACGGAAACATTATTATACCATCTCTTATTATACTATATTTAAAAGAGTACCCATCAGTTAATTGAATGAAAATCGTATTTCTGGGCAGTACAGTGATATATAAAGCAATTACTCACAGAAAAGAATAATGAAACTTATCAGAGAGAGAGAGAGCAGCAGTACCATACCAGGTAATAGAAAATTGCCGTGGAGATTGAGAAATTGAGGTGAAAGAGAAGAGAAGTGAGAAATGATAGGCTGTGAGCGGCCAATCGCGATAATGGTGTGGCCTTGAATAACAACAGCACCGTTCCGATACACGTTTCTCTCCGGATCCATGGTTACCACAACTGCATCGTGAATAATCAGGATTGACTCCGATGATGATAATGGTGGTGGTTTTTCTTCTTTACTCCCCATTCTTCTTTAATTTCCGATCATCAAATTGCTCTACGAGTCTAACTCACCTACTCAACTCAACACTTATAATCAACAGAAATTCTAGGAAAAGATGTTTTTCCATATTAGAAAAAGGGAATACCAATTTTTTAAGTTTCAAGCATCCGCTCAGTATGAAATTTGTCGCAATTATAGAAAGGGCAAATTACATCTACACAACCCCGTTAAATTTAAAAGTTGCATATGGTTATCATCCAGATCAACAATCACATGTAAGTCTTAGTCGATAAAAATCAATTACATCAAGGTCAACGAATTTGACTTTCAGCGAACTTAAGTCCGGAAAAGTCATTTGTGACCCTGTTTAAATTTTAGCTTTTGCATTTGGCCAAACAACCTTAAGTTTATCTTCCTTCAGAAATCTTATCGGCTTCTTCCTTGCTACTCCTCTCGCCAATCTCCACCATGAACCTCTAGTCGCCACCATTGCCTTAGCCGCCACCATTATCACCACCACTGCCTCACCACCACCATAATCCTCCGTCTCACACCACCACCAGTCAACCACCACAATCCATCTCACCACCACCAATTACTCCCACCACTAACACTGATATATTGCAAGTTGAATAACGAAGAAGAAGAAATAAATTAAAGAACGGAGAAGAACGGAGAAGAAGAAGAACGTAGAAGAAGCGGATCGGAGAAGATCCGCCATCACCGGCGGTCGATACCGAGTTACTTCCGCTGCCCGATCTTCCTCTCCATCACTGCTCGTCATCTCCTCCAGATTCGCCACCACCATCCTCCACTACCTTCGACTTATCTCCTTCCGTCCTTATCTCCCAGCTCCTCCGACCTAAGCACTCTGTCGATCCACCATCACCAGTCGCCACCATCCACCTTTACCGTGCCGTCTCAACCACACCCACAATTGAGCCCTTCCCCAGCCTCAAGCAAAAACAGAGAAGAGAAGAACAAATGGGGACTTTTAATAATTTTCTAAAAGAATTGACTAAGGCCATGTTTGGATTGCAAGATAAATGAATAGTGAATTAAGCTGGTCAACGCAAATGGACCTGATTGTTGATCTCAGTGGAACCGTCTGCAACATTGGCATCTAACAAGGGGTATATGTAATTATCCCTTAAATCAATTTTCTTAAACCCGAATTCGAAAATATTCGACCCATTATAATTCAAAAAATAAATAATCTGAAAGAACCCGAACCCAAATTGACTCGATCCAAAATGCTCTCATCCAAAAGCGACCCGAAATATTATAACCCAAAATGACTCGAATCGTTCCAGACCCGAATCCAACCATGACCCAAACCCGATTCGGTTTGAATTTGACCCGAAATTATTGAACAGAATATTTTTTCACCCCAATAAGTGGACCCAAATTCGATCCCAGATGCCAGGTCTAGGAATAATCATACACTTGATCCACCATCAAAATTCATAAGTACTGTACTATTGTAATTGGATCAGTCAATAATTACAATTTACACCCAATAATCCACTATGGTGGCGATCTTCATCCTCATTACATATGTTCCAAGCTTTTAAGGTTCTTTATACAATTGGTTCCCCACCATGTAAGAAGGATGAATTTCTACAACTTTGAACGTGGAATTCGTACTACCCAAAATTAATTTAAGTTGAAATCAAAGAGTTCTTGTCCAAAAAAATGGGGTGTTATATACTATATCTAGAAGACTAGTTGAATTCGGTTATAGTCGAATAGATGGAATAGATGGACTCATCAAGGTCGAGAGAGGGAGGGAAATTTATTGTTCAGAAACTAAAATCGGAATATTTGAAAATTATGCGAGATGAACTTTTAATTTATTAAAATAATATATAATTTTATATATATTTTTTAATATTAATTTCATCAGAGACGGTCTCTATTTAAAGTCGATCCATGTTACTAATAGAATATCCTATAATATTAATTAAAATATTTATTTCGTTAAATAATAAATATTCTATAATAAATAAAATTTTAATATAAAAAATTATAAATATTTTAATTGATAATAATGGTGATTTAAATTATTTAGTGATCACTCTCAAAAAGACTGGATATGTTTTTTAAAATGAAAGGTGAATTTCCAATATGGCCGTGCACGATTGTCTTTAATGTCCGTATCAGTGTATCACAGCAAAAGGCACAGTACGCCATTTGTACAATTATCCTGGCTTCCTCACCCGTTCCGTACTAATTATTTGGAAGAAAATTCGTTATAAGGGGAGAAAGATTTTTAAAAAATGAAAAATGAAAGACAAATTGAGAAAGCGAACAACATAATAAGATCCTTTGACTTGAGTTTTCATTCCAAGTAGCCGGTGAGAAATATTAGAACACGAGAATTTTTGGTCAACTTAACTGGGCGCCTTTCTCTATCACTATCTTTATTTACTATCTCTCCCTCCCACAATTAAATAATTAAATTGTTGATTCAGATTGTAAGGAATTGAATTTATTTAAGTAAGGTCTTAAAATTAAAATTTATGAATATAAAAAATATCACTGAAAAGAGTCACCATTTCAAAAAGAGTCCGACAATGCTCGACTGGATTAGTCGTATAAGCGGATACCAGTGAAAAATTAAAAAAAAATACAAGATTCTTACTGAAAAATTAAAAAAAAAATACAAGATTCTTACTTTTTATTTTTTGATCAATCGTATTCAGTTTTAACTACAAATTATTGTTACACTGTAAATATAAAATGTTTAATTTTCTTATATAGATAAACTTTAGAAACTGAACTTTCACCATCTCATTTGATTGAAAAAGATTTATTTACAATTTAAGATTGATTTATAGATTCTGACTAGCAAAACCAGCTAAAAAACTAACTGGTAGCTGATTAGGTAGTTTTTTTTTCAACAAGCTAACTTGATTAACTTCTCAAATCAGTTAAATTTCACTAGCTTATTTAAGAAGCTGGGCGTTCATGAACGAGCTTTTTATAAAAGGAAAACTCACGAAACTAAAAAACCAACAGAAAAACTAGTGGTAAACAAGGTCATAGTCAAAGTTAAATATGATTAGTCCGAAAAATCAAAATTTAAATATGTTTCGGGATATGTACTACTATGTTAATGTTGTTAATGAAATCCTTAATTGTATAAAACGAGATAATAGTATATAACTATCCATTCAAAATATTTAGTGTCGTGAATAATATCATTAATGTATCAATTAAACTATGGTCGAAGCAGTGGAGATTTTGACCACCTACAATGACGTAAAAAGAGGCAGGAGAGCAAGTGATGGAAATATCACAAGCTAAAAATTAATTGCCAGAGACCC
>JAYMSP010004652.1:0-15631 GCA_036897095.1 Plantago elongata
AATTATGACACGAAGACGCTAACGCACTTACTTCCATATAAGCATATGAGGCTAACCAACTATACTCAAGGTCGACATAGTATCAAGTTTCATGCTCATGTTGGAATTAATTCAGAACCTAAAGCTACTATGCGCATGCAGATTCATACATGGACCTGAGTTTATAAGTGAAGTATTTTTTTTTCAAGTAAAACTGGTGCATTACTCTTAGTCTTAAATCTATTCAACAAAAATGCAAGCAGCACACAGAACGTTACATTGCAATAATATAATTGTACAAACACAAATTCTTCAGCTCAATATCGAACACACATAAATGACTCCATAATTACCACACTACAGTAATCAGTAAGTTTCTTCCTCGTTGTTTAGTCTTCTATTTCAGTTTGTAATTCCATCAAACAGGTCATGTTCATTTCTAGTGGCATAATCAGCAAGTATAACAAAGTAAAAGTGCAACAAAACAGCCTTGTAAGTTCCAATTTTACGACTCATTAGATTAGGCATTATATCAAACAGGTGGCTCGTTCATTGCAATAATGAATTTTGCACAAGCATAAATTCTTCACCTAAATATCAAATACACGCAAATAAGCCAATAACTACCACACTACAATAAGCAGTAAGCTTCTTCCTCACTGTTTAATCTACTATTTCACTTTGCTAATCAATTAACATTTCCTAAACGTATTCAACTGGCAAAACACGATACCTCACAATGACTTTAGAAAATAACCACATGAATAATGCTCAATACAAACAAACAACACTTCAATTAGCATTCTATTTTCATCTTTGATATCAGCTAACAAATTTCCTAAACGTATTCAACAGGCAAAACACAGAACCTCACAATGACTTTAGAAAATAACCACAGGAATAATGCTCAATACAAACAAACATCACTTCAATTAGCATTCTATTTTCATCTTTGATATCAGCTAACAACCCACTATCAGATAAGAAATTGACAAAAGAAAGGAAAGATCGAACCAATTCGAACAAGAGTACCCATCCCCAAAATTAACTATAACTCGCAAGCGAGGGATACTAACCGGAAACTGATCGCGACGGCGACTCTAGTCCGGTGGAGATGCGCGGGTGGCGACGCAGTGGAGAGGCTACGGGGGAAATGGATTGAGGCGAGAGAGGAAGAGATCGAGCGGGGCAAAGGCTACGGCTCGAATTCTTTCCGATGGGTGGTGTGGTTGAGAGGAGCGACGGAGGCGCCTATTTATAGGCGGAGAATCGACCGTCTCGCCCGTCGTGGCTCGCCTTTCCATCCAACAGGTGTCCGCCATGCTCTCCACTCCGTCGACAGGTGTCTATCATGCGGCCGCTGTTCCACCACGCATCGATGAGGATGAATTCGTCATTTCCCGTGGCGGCGTTTTCTTGGAGACGAATTAGGGGCGGAAGAAATGACACTGGAGGGCTGAGCAATTGAACGGAAGGGGGGTAAATGAAGAAGACAAGTGTAAGGGTACAATTGGTATTTTACCATTATATAATCCTGGTTTCTTCTGGACTCCAAACGGCTCGTAATTAAATTTCAAAAAAAATATGAAATCGATTCCCAGGCGATATTTAAGACAAACTAAAGCCGTATAAAAATTAAACTAAATAATTTTATTTTATTATTTTTATTATTATTTTATTATCATTTTATCCATTAATAATTAACTGGCGAATACGCTCGGCATTTAATTTCTAAATTAGACCCAATATTAACAGTCAACGTTTTCACCCGTGTTAAGTCAGGGATCAGTTGTCAGTTCGCATTAATGGTAATAATAATGATAATAACAAATTATTTACTAGTACGAACTTACTGGAGTTCGCGGTCGTTGCAGCAATGTTTATGTTTTACTTCATTATTTCCAGTTATATCTTGTATTGAAAAAAAATTCATTTTCATTTCCAAATTCTCTTTCAGATGTCGCGCCATAAGTAGTGTACATACCGCATCCCCAGGACTAGTGAGATCCAGAGTGGGGGCATAACGAGTGGTAGTAGTCCTCCACTCGATGACATTGGTGGTAGAAGCAGTCAGGGTGCACTCATGTCAGCCAGACCCCACCAGGTTCGGGACGTGAGAGCGTGTCTACTTATCCTGATCTAGAGGAGTTCCCCGACGATGGCTGCCCTTATGGGCTAGAGATAGTAGACGGAGACAAGTACCTTGGGAGGCCGGTTATGTTCATTAACGGTCCAGATAAGTAAGTATATATTCTTGTGCAAATACATAGATGATAATTACGTATAAATGAAATTACCTTCTCATTTACTAGTAATAAACATTTGATTCATTGACATGCGCAGGTTTTGTCTTAAGAATGTGTCTGAGGAGTTGACTAAGATCACAGGGAGAAGACCGTGAAGGAGGAGAGAAGTGGTCAACGCTGAGTGATGCGACTAAACATTTCTACTTTGACGAGCTCAGGGTAAGCATTTCCACTTAGAGTTTCATGTTTTTGTCAAATTTGTTCTTCATGATTATGTTTGTTAAATGACTGAACTTGGGTGATATGTTAGTCACCGTACATGTTAGTAAATTGTAGGACTGTTTGCATGTGTGGTATATTAGCCACTTAACTTGGGTGATATGTTAGTCACCATTGTGTTAGTAAATTGTAGTACTGGTTGTATATGTGGTATGTTAGCCACTTAACTTGGGTGATATGTTAGTCACCATTGTGTTAGTAAATTGTAGGATTGTTTGCATGTGTGGTATGTTAGCCACTTAACTTGGGCGATATGTTAGTCACCATTGTGTTTCTTTGACTTGGTGATATGTTATTTGTATGATAGCTATTTGAATTGATGATTTCTTTGTATGAAATTGATGTAGAAAAAGTTCTACATTCGCAATCGAATGGTGAGTTCGATGTGGCCTGTCTTTGAGCGTCTAGGATCAAATCAGTACAAGTGTTATGTCCACGACATGAAGAGACGCCGGTCTAGAAAGCCAGATCACTTGACTCCGGAGCAGTGGCAAGAGTGGGAAACCTACTGGCAGGATACCTACGTGCAAGACACCTCCTAAGAATCAACAGAACTGGCTAACTGAGCCGCAAGATGGGAAAGGCACCGCCATGCATCACTACGGGTCTCGCATTATTGTTACAGATGAAGTGATGTCTGTAAGTATTGTATTGTTTTTACTTCAATCTAATCTATGTCATGTTAGTATTTTATTGATTTGTTTGAATATAATTCTCAAATTAACAATTATAACTTGATTGGTCATGTTTGTACATCATACTGGCTAAGGAACCGCATACACTCCTTTAAGAGATGATGAAGGGAAGTCGAAGGGAGGTGTTTGGGTAGACGAGAGGACCGAGCAGATAGAGGTACAATATTTCTTTCTTTACAATTTCATACTTATTTTTTTAATTTCTACTGTAACAAATAAATGTTTTACTTATACGAGTATCCTAAATATTGCAGTCTGAGGTGCAAAGGAGGATCGCTGAGAGGACAGAGACTGAGGAGTTGTCCATTGAGGTACATGACTGTATCTTCCTTGAGGTGAACCCACCAGGTGAGAAGGGTCGGGTTTATGGAGTGGGGAGTCTAGGAAAGAAACGTGCGGCCAACTTCTTCATCCTCATCAAAGTCAACAGATCGCCATTACACTCAGAAGGAGGTCGATGAGATAGTCAATGCTTTACAGCTTAAGATTGATTCTCTGCATTCCAAGTTCGAGACCCACGAGGCCAAAGTAGAGCGAGAGATAGCTGAGATGATGGAGCACATGAGCCAGCGTAGCCGTCACCCATACGATGATAGTCAATGACTATGTTTTTATTTCATTACATTCAACTCTTCTAGGACTATTACGGTACTTGAATTTATGTACGAATATGTTAACTGTGATTAATTTTTTTATTATGATATTTTCTCAACTTTTAGTTCTTTAAGAATGTCTTTTATTTATAATTTTTTTGGGTGGCATAACATGTGAAAATCGACTAATCAGGTACAAAAAATTAAAAATTAAAAAAAAAACTAAAAAATCTTAGATTCTAACGACAGATAAGGTTATCCGTTGTTAGAAATACGAATTAGGGTGAACTACCCTAATTCGCCTTAACGACGGATAATCTCAATCCGTCATTCAAGTTTAACGACGGAAGGAATTATCCGTCTTTAGATAGTACTTTATCCGTCAGTAGTCTAACGACGGACAATTCAGTCTGTTGTTAGAGTTCTAACGATGCCCGTTTTAATAACGGGCGTCCCATCCGTCATTAGTCCATTGTAAGACGGACTAACGACGAATCGGTGAGCCTTTAACGACGGATAAATGCTCAGTTTTTTGTAGTGCTAGCTTTATGAACCTGAAACTATCATTAATCATCATGAAACTAGTTTTAATCATCATGAAACTAGGTTTTGAGTCCATAAAACCAACATAATAAAAGTCATGAAACCAGTATACACACAGTTCATGAAACCAGTATAACATCAATGGATCTGAAACTAGCAAATAAATGTTTAATATGAAACTAACTAAAATCGAGTTATACTGGATCTGAAACTAGGAAAACACTTGTTTAACATGAAACTAACTAAATTCGAGTGATATTGATCTGAAATAAATATGCATGTGAGTGTAACCCATTGAACATGAAACTAACCAAAATTATACAGAAAAATGGATTAGTTTCGTACATTTATTAGATTTGGGGTTTTTCGGTTTCGTTTCTTCCTTCTTTACAGCATTTTTGGGGATATTTCGGCTTCGATTCTTCCTTGTTTGCAGTGGATTTAATTGAGCTCGTCATTTTTTAGACTAGAAAACAGTAAAGAGAGGAATCGAAAGCTTGTTGAAGAAGAATCGGGATAAAGCTTGTTGAAGAAGAATCGGGATAAAACTTGTTGAAGAAGAATCGGGAGAGAGGGAAATTGAACTTTGAATGATAGCAATGAAGTTGAATAGACGCGACAATGATTTGTAGGGGTAGTTTTGTCCGGTCAATTGTTGATTTAGGGTCCAAAAATAGAATGGACTTGTGTGTAAGAGTTATTTAACGCTATACTTATTTGTAAGAGTTGTTGTTTAGTGGGTTATATAGGTAATTCTCTCTTTTAATAAAGGGTCTTAGAATGGGCGAGGTCTAACTTATGTGTTGTGTTGAATGAGATATATATATACTTCTCTAATCATCAGTGATATAGGGATTGTAAGAGGCTCACTACCGGTCATTGAATATATGGGTCACAAGGGCTTATTTATGGAAGCACACTTAGCACCTAGTGAATCCAACTCATCGACTACCTATTAAATAGGAGGGGTGTTGGATATGAAATGTGAGAATAGGCTACGTATGGGAGATTTTCAAGAATAAATGGGAAGGAGAAAGGCAATCAATGTCCTACATTAAAAAGGAAACTTGAGCTTTGAAAAGTGTAAAGTAATAAATAAACTAATGCACTTTATCCCACATGAAAAAAGTAAGTGTGGAAAATTTAGTTTATTTATGGAAGTGCATTAATGATTTGTAAACTAATCATTAATAAGGTGCACTTGGCAGGGCCACACAAGCACGCCCGAGCCACGGGCGCGTCGCACACATGGCGCTTTTGTTAGGCGCACTTGGCGCTTTGCACGCTTACATCGCACATCGATCTTGACCGTTAATTTTGTTTAAAATTTGTACAGTCAGGATTTAATCTGGAGATTAATCCTGCAGACTGGATTAACCCGGGAAAAGCCAAAAGACTTTTCAAATTTGAAATTAACAGTCATTAAATCATGACCATTAATTTGAAAAGGTGTGATTCAATGGATAGGATTTAATCCTAATCCATTGAATCTGTTCTTATCCAGATTTTCTACAGGGTTATGTCTGTTCAGACATGACCCTTGAAATCTATAAATAAGAATGCTGGTTCCAGATTGAAGAGACACCAAGCCTTCTTTCTCCCTCCCATACAATATTTCTTTTGCTGCTTATTCTAGTTCTTGTATTTAACTCCGTTTGTACAATCCGTAGTTAGATATACAGTTTATTCTGGGCCTTTTTGTATCCTGGAATCAATTCATTATAACCCTATTGTACACTAGTAATGGGGTGAATAACGCTTAAAGGAAAGCGATCCTAATTGTGCCTAATCGTCCAGACTTACCTTCTCAGATTACTCCCTAAACACTAACAATCTTTAAGTGTTATAAACTGTTGCTGTAAGAGATGGCTGGAATACAATCACTGAAGGAGTTTGCGTCCAACATTGTCAAGTTGGAGAAATTCAAAGGAGACAACATCAAACGCTGGCAAAAGAAGTTGCACGTCTTGTTGGCGCAATTGGGCGTGGTGTATGTTCTGACCACTCCGAAACCAGAGCAGACAGATGATGAGACGGTTGCACTTGCCAGAAACAGGCTGAAATGGGAACAGGATGACTATTGCTGTAAAGGGCACATCTGCAACTCCCTGTCAGACACTCTGTTTGACATGTACCATGAGAAGCAGACGACCAAGGAGGTCTGGGACGAGTTGGAGAAAACAAAGTTGGTGGAAGATGCGACCGATAAGAAATTCATCACTAGTAAGTTCTTTCGTTATGTTATGGTTGACAATAGGAAAGTACTTGAGCAATTCTATGAACTGAAGCAAATTGTCAATCAGTTTAAACAACATGCACTGACTATGGACGAGTCTATTATTGTTTCTGCTATCATAGACAAACTTCCTCCTTCCTGGAAAGCTACCAGGAAGGAACTTAAACATAAGAAAGAAGAAATGTCTCTAGCAGATCTTGAGAGCCATCTAAAAATTGAAGAAGAAGACCGTCTCCGTGATGGTGGAGATGGCTCTAAGGTTCTTATGTTGGAGGAAGGTCCGAGCAAACAAAATCACAAACATTCCAAAGGGAAAAACTCAAAGCAGAAGTAAAATTTCAACGAAAGGAAGAAAAACAGTGCATGTTGGAAGTGTGGTGAAACTGGCCATATGAAGAAATACTGTCCAGAACTCAAGAAGAAAAAGAAACAGAAAACATATGGAAAATCTGGAAAATGTGAGGGCGACAAGTTTGTTGCAATTGTTTCTAAGGTCAACCTTCTTGAGAGTGACCTATCTTGGTGGATTGACTCTGGAGCAACAAGGCATGTCTGAAAACACAAATTTATGTTTGTTGAGTACATACTAGAAGAAGATGGCACTGTTGTCTACTTGGGAAATGGTTCAGCGGACGCTTTCAAAGGAAAAGGAAAAGTGCTTCTCGAGTTCACTTCTGGAAATGCTCACACCCTGACTGATGTAAACCATGAGATTAGGAAGAATCTTGTGTCAGGAAGTCAGTTGAACAAATTTGGCTTTAAGCTTGTGTTTGAGTCTGATAAGTTTTTGTTGACTAAGGTAGGAAAGTTTGCAGGACTAGAATATATGTTTGAGGGAATGTTCAAACACAATGTAACTGATGACTTTGCAAATAAAAGTTCTGTTTGTGCTCACTTGCTTAATTCTTCTTCTTTATGGCATGATAGATTAGGACAATTCAATTTCAGAAAATTACATCGCATGGTTATTTTGGGTTTAATTCCTAAAGTTTAGAATGATGTTAGTAAATATCATACTTGCATGCTTACGAAAATAAATAGGATGCCTTTTTCTAAAGCTGAAAGAAACTCTGATTTATTGGAACTTATTCACAGTGACTTATGTGATTTTCATAGTACTCCTACTCGTGGAGGAAAACGTTATTATGTTTCTTTTATAGATGATCATTCTCGTTTTTGTTATGTTTACCTTATAAATCATAAACATGAAGTACTAGACAAGATTAAAGTATTCAAAGTAGAAGTTGAGAATCAATGTGGTACTTCTATCAAAAGACTTAGAACTGATAGAGGTGGTGAATACTATGATCCAACATACTTCGAAAGTGTAGGAATAATACATGAAGTTACTACACCCTATACTCCACAACAGAATGATATTTCAGAACGAAAAAAATAGGACATTAACGGAAATGGTTAATGCTATGTTATCCAAATCTGGAATGAGTAAAGGATTTTGGGGTGAGGCACTCTTGACATCTTGTCACGTTTTAAACAGAGTGCCTACCAAACAAAATTCTATTACACCATACAAATTGTGGAAGAAAAGGAAACCAAACTTGAAGTACTTAAAAGTTTGGGGATGTAGGGCTGTAGTAAAACTCTCAGAACCTAAGAGGAAAGACATTAGGGGAAAGGGGAGTTGAATGTGTATTTCTCGGTTACGCTTTGAATATTAAAGCTTACAGATTCATGGTAATTGAACCAAACTATGTTGTTGGTGTAAACACGATTATCGAATCACGAGATGCTTATTTTGATGAAACAAGATTCTTTTCAGTTCCTAGAATTTGAGAAACTAAAACTTCTGAGACAGATTCAAAGGAAACTAAAAAGCAATTGAAGAGCCTAGAAGAAGCAAAAGAGTTAGAATCAAAAAAGACTTTGGACCTGATTTTCAAAATGTATCTCGTCGCAGGTACAAGGGAAAATCAAGTCAATGAAATCTTTGTTGCCTGGCAAGGTGAGCAGGATCCAAGAACGTATCAAGAGGTTGTGAAGTCTCAAGATGCGAGTTTTTGGGAAGAGGCAATAAATGATGAAATGGATTCCATCATGGGAAATAAAACTTGAAAATTGGTTGACTTACCTCCTGGTTCAAAACTAATAGGATGTGAGTGGATTTTCAAGAAGAAAATGAGAGTTGATGGAACCGTTGAAAAGTTTAAGGCAAGGTTAGTCGCAAAGGGCTTTACCCAAAATGAAGGCATCGACTACTTTGACCTCCATTTATAAATTCGAAATTCACCAAATGGATGTCAAGACTGCATTCTTAAATGGTAAAAGAAAAGAAGGTTTTATATGGAGCAGCCTGAAGGTTTTATCATGAAGGGGAAAGAAAAGAAGGTGTGTAAATTGATTAAGTCTCTCTACGAACTTAAGCAAGCACCTAAACAATGGCATGGAAAATTTGACACTGTTTTATTGTCAAATGGGTTCAAGATACATCAATCTGATAAGTGTGTCTACAACAAGTTCTCAAACAATAAAGGTGTTATAATTTGTTTGTATGTAGATGACTTGCTCATCTTTGGTACTGATCTTGAACAAGTTATTAACACTAAGACTTTTCTATCTGCAAATTTTGATATGAAAGATTTTGGTATTGCTGATGTTATTTTTGGTATAAAAATAATACGGAATCATGAAGGCATTGTACTGAGTCAATCTCACCATGTTGAGAAAGTAAGAAATTCAATTACTTTGACTGTACACTTGTTAGTACACCGTTTGACTTAAGTACTATGTTGGTGCCTAATGATGGAAGATCATACTCTCAACTTGAATATGCTAGTGCAATCAGAAGTCTAATGTATTGCATGACATGTACCCAACCAGATATCGCATTTGCAGTTGGTAAGTTGTGTTAGTATAATCATAATCCTAGCAAAGAACATTGTTTAGGGTCTTTCAGTACTTGAAAAAGACCATTGATTATGGCTTGTGCTATAATGGCTATCCAATTGTCTTGGAAGGATTCACTAATGCTGATAACCCATAATGATGGAAGTTCCATAAGTGGGTGGATCTTTACTCTTGGTGGTGGAGCAATATCATGGGGATCCAAGAAGCAATCATGTATAACTGATTCGACTATGGCATCTGAACTAATAGCATTAGCTTTTACCAATAAAGAGGCAGAATGGCTAAGGAATTTGCTATTGGAAATTCAAGTATGGACAAAAACAATGCCACCGGTTTCTTTATATTGTGATAGTCAGGCCACATTGTCTAGAGCTTATAGCCACGTCTATAACGAAAAATCTAGACATATTGGTTTAAGGCACAGTGTTGTAAGAAAAATGTTTAGTGATGGAATCATCACAATCAACTATGTGAGGTCTGCAACTAATTTAGCTGATCCATTAACTAAAGGTCTTGCAAGGGAAATGGCTTATAAGACATCAAGAGGGATGGGACTAAAGTCCATTAAACAATAGTCATACATGAAGGAACCTCAACCCAATACTTGAAATATCAAGCTTGGGTTCAATGAGTCAAGTACTTCATCATATGGCTGGAAAGTACTTCAAGAATTTTTCAAATCCATCCCAAAGAAAAGTGCTTGGTACTTGTAACGTTCAGGTGAAGACTCTTAATAGACTTGTAACCACTAGTTGTTGGAATGCTTTGGTTACAAGGGCATTCTTGACGAGTCTACCTAAATAAGTGAAAGAAGTAAGCCGCTTCATTAGAGTTTGGAATTTAACTTTAAAATTCATTCATCATGCCAGGATATAGACACATGGCTGTTAAGGTGTCGGTTTCGTAGAACGAAGAATAAGTGAAAGAGTATGTGTGAGATTTATTCTGATTAACTTTGATGAGTTTTCACTAAGTGAAGGTTCAAGTCGACAAACACCTTCATTTATGCATATATCTTTTAGAAGAAATTTTTATTTGGAAATGGTGGAGAATTGTGGGAGATTTCCAAGAATAAATAGGGAAGAGAAAGGCAATCAATGTCCCACATTGAAAAGGAAAGTTGAGCTTTGGAAAGTGTGAAGTAATAAATAAACTAATGCTCTTTGTCCCACATGGAAAAAAGTAAGTGTGGAAAGTTTAGTTTATTTATGAAAGTGCATTAATGATTTGTAAAATAATCATTAAGAAGGTGCACTTGGCAGGGCCACACGTGCGCGCCCGTGCCACGGACGTGTGACGCTTTTGGTAGGGGCACATAGCACTTTGCATCACTCATCGATATCGACCGTCCATTTTGTTTAAAATTTGTATGGTCAGGAATTAATCTGGAGATTAATCCTGCAGACTGGATTAACTCGGAAAAAGTCAACAGACTTTTCAAATTTGAAATTAACATCATTTAATCATGACTATTAATTTGAAAAGGTGTGATCCAATGGATAAGATTTAATCCTGATCCATTGCATTCGTTCTTATCCAGATTTTCTGCAGGATTGTGTATGTTCAGACATGACCTTGAAATCTATAAATAAGAAGGCTGGTTCCAGATTGAAGAGACACCAAGCCTTCTTTCTCTCTCCCATGTTGCAGAAACATAATATGCAGTAATTGTTCTTGTAGCATTTCTTTTGCTGCTTATTCCAGTTCTTGTATTTAACTCCGTTTGTACAATCCATAGTTAGATATACAGTTTAGTCTGGGCCTTTTTGTATTCTGGAAGCAATTTGATGTAACCCTATTGAACACTAGTAGTGGGGGTGAATAACGCTTAAAGGAAAGCGATCCTAATTGTGCCTAATCGTCCAGACTTATCTTCTCACATTATTCCCTAAGCACTAACACTACGCACATGTTCCAAAGGATTTGGGGGCCATTTTATATATATATGTTTGAAGTAGGTTGTTCGTTGTACTCATTACATTGGTTCCCTTTAAAGTTATTTTTTTAACAAGTTTTATATTTCATATGTCTCTATAAGATTTAGTTAGTTTCTATATGATGAATTATAAACGTTAAAAACATCTAATGTCAAACATTATAAAACTTATATGAACAATTAATAGTAGTATTTATCTAACACGAATATTAACTTTTCACTTGGAAGACATTTTATTTCACTTGAAATAAAATCTCACATATATCAAATAAAAACTTACATACACATATATAATATAGGCAATATGAAAATTAAATACCAGTCAATAATTAGTCACATGAATCATATGAATTTACCAGATTTTAAAATCTTAAAAGACATGTAATAAAATCTCACATTTTTCTAATAAAAACTTAAATTATAACAGTGCAAAAAATAAAGTCTGGTAAGATTAAATAAACATTAATTAGGTTTGGCCTTATTCCCATATATTTCTTGAATTCTTCATTAAATTCCTATATATTTCTTCAGTTCTCCAAAAACCCATTAATTCAAATGTTTTAGACATTTCACTTATAAAACCTTGCACAATTGCACATTCACCTAATCTAAAACTATAATAAAAATTAAAATTAAGCTTTCATCATTGAATTTCTTTGAAATGTATCATCAAACCTTGCATATTCACCATATCTAAACAGTAATAGAAAGATATTTTTAAAATATATTGCATCTTCACCATACCTAAAAATATAATAGAATATGGGATGATCGGATAGTATTTATATTATATTTTCAACAACATCACCTCATATATGTTTTCAAATAGTTGATTCAATTATTTGGTCACTCTTTGTGACTGTATGACCAACATACTCATCTTATTCATCGTCGATGGGTTCACATTGCAAGCTTAATACAACATCCTCAAATTTGGCTATTAGTATACCATTTTCGTTAAATATAGTACTGGACTATTAATATACCATTTTATGTAAATATAAAATGCTTATTTTTCTTCATATGATCATATTGTACCTAAATAGTATCATCATGTTGTAATGTTGTATAACCATTTCAATGATCAATTATCCTGAATTCATTTTTCTATTTTATTTGGTTCAACCAGTTCTTATGATTGTATTTTTTTCCCTTACAATTACACGAATAAACTTTTGCAACTCTCTCTATAAACTTTCTATATCTTTGTATCATTTGTGTGCAAAATCTATCCTTACATTGTGCTGATTCCTAAGTGTAAAACATCGGATACGATTACTCAGTATCGACCCATTAGCCTAAGCAATGTTATTTTCAAAATAGCATCTAAGGCTATTATAAACAAATTAAAGATTAAAGAGCACACATGAATACCATAATTCATAAACCCAATCTGTTTTTGTGCCTAGTCGCCTTACCACAGATAATGTTTTAGTAGCATATGAGGTTAATCATTTTCTAAAACAAAAAACTAAAGGCAAAGATTGTTTTATGGCTTTGAAGCTTGAGATGAATAAAGCGTATGATCGAGTCGAGTGGAATTTCCTGGATAGAGTTGTAGAGAAATTAGGGTTTGAGAGAAACTTAATTGATCTTATTATGCTAAGTGTTCGTACTGTTTCTTACTCAGTCTTACTTAATGGGGACTCTTAACCCAATTCATCCAGAGAGGGGGATCCGGCAAGGAGATCCCCTTTCACCCTATCTGTTTTTGTTGTGTACGGAAGCTTTTAGTGCCTTGATTCGTGATGCGGAGGAGAGGGAGGTGTTACAAGGTGTTTCTGTTACACCTAGTGCACCAAGGATCTCTCACCTTTTGTTACTGATGACACTTACTCTTTTATAAAGCTACTATTGAGTCGTCTGTGGAAATTAATAGGATACTGGATAGATATAGCCTTGCCTCGGGGCAGTTGATTAACATTGAGAAGTCGACCGTGGTGTTTAGTAGAAATACGTGGAGTGAGAGGGTGGAGGAGGTGAGGAGTATTTTGCCAGTGAGAGTAGTGGAGAAGCATGAGAAGTATTTGGGCTTCCTACGGATATGGGAAGGTTCAAGAGGGAAGTTTTTTGGTGGTTGAGAGAGAGAGTTTGGTCAAAATTACAAGGGTATGGGAATAGGATGCTCTCTAAGGCGGGCAAGGAGGTCCTCATTAAGGTCGTTATCCAAGCTATACCAACCTATGTTATGGCATGTTTCAAACTCCCAGACTATCTACTTCGTGAGATTGAATCTATGATAGCCAAGTTTTGGTGGGGTAATGGGAATGGGAGTAGGATTCATTGGGTAGGTTGGGAGAAGTTGTGTGAGAGTAAGAGGGATGGGGGTATGGAATTTCGGGATTTGAGAACTTTCGATCTTGCAATGTTGGGAAAGCAAGTGTGACGTGTGATTCAATTTCCTCGATATCTTCTTAGTAGGATTCTTAAGGTGAAATACTTCCCCTCTTGTGATGTTCTAGATGCCCAACCAAAAGCTAATGGCTCTTTCACTTGGAAGAGTATATACGCTGCACTGGATTTAGTTCGGCAAGGAGTGAGGTGGAGAGTAGGCAGTGGTGAGTTGATTGACATGTGGACGAATAACTGGATTCCCGCGATTACCAGCTGAGACCCATTACCCCTAACCTGTTGTAGCTTCCAACTCGTACCGTAGACTGCCTGCGCGACAGTGACACTGATTCGTGGAATGAAGAGACTGTCAGATCCTTATTCTGGGATAATGATGTTGAGGATATTCTCAGTATTCCTCTGTCCTCTGTTTATGTGCCTGACCGCAGAATCTGGCACTACAACAAATTTGGGACATACTCTGTCAGAACAGCCTACCATCTCGGCATAAGACTGAAACTGCTGGAGAATCAGAGGAACAGGGGCTCATCTAGCTCTGTTGCTCATAGCAACTGGAATTGGATTTGGAAAGTACGAGTTCCAAACAAAATCCGAGTGTTCTTGTGGAGAATTCTGAAGAATGCTTTCCCTACCTTTGATAATTTGGTCAAAAGAAATATGGATGTGAATAATTTGTGCCCAGTGTGTCAATGTGGTCCAGAGTCGTTGTTGCATTTGTTTACGAATTGTGATTATGCTCATTGCTATTAGGCTACATCAAAATTTTCTTCTCTATTACCATCAGGGGAAGGACAGGTTTGGCAATGGGTGTGTGATGTTCGAGATAATACTACAGCAGAGGAATTCACATTCTTTGTAGTGTCATCATGGAGCTTCTGGGGTAATCGAAATAAGATTATTCATGAAAATGCAGGGTATGATCCGTCGAAGTCTGTGTATTTTGTACAGCAGTATGTAACCAGGTATAAGGAGGCACAGAGCATCTATTCCAGTCCATGACCACCGGAACAAGATGCATCATGGAAGCCACCTCTGCCAGGTTACATCAAAGTAAACTTCGATGCATCAGTGAAGAGAGAGCCGGCTGGAGTGAGTGCGGGTATCGTAGCTCGAGATACGGAGGGTCGTGTCGTTGCTTGGCAGACAAAGATGATCCCTTTCATTCAAAACCCGGAGCACGCTGAAGCGGTAGCAGCATATCATGCTGCATTATTTGCACGCAATCAACAATTTACCCAGTTGATTTTCGAAGGAGACAGCCTAAACGTGATTCGCGAATTGCAACAACAAGAGACTCTGTACTCTAGCTGTGGGCATGTGGTTGAAGATACTAAAGTTCTTGTTTCTAGTTTTTCTCTTTCCCAGTTTATGTTTGTAAGCCGTCTGGGCAATAAGGTAGCACATAGACTTGCTTATGATTCTACCACAGACTGTTTCGGGGGTAACGTTTTGCCCTTCGACAACCCAGATGTAAACCTTACTTAATATTTATGGAAGTATTTTAACTTCAAAAAAAAAAGTTCTGTATTCTTGATATAGTTCCTCATATAACTTTGCACAACCCTAAGCAGTGACTTTGATTCATAATAAATGTAGTGACTTTGATTCATAGTAATTGTATTGTTCAAGAACTACAATTATTATTTTAAGAACCAACATTATTTCAAAACGTAATGTGTATAGTTATAAATCTAATAAATAAAGACTTGTCTAGTGGTTAATCATCTAAGACTATGCCCAATGGGGCGTCATGGGGCGCGCGCCGTGGGGCACGGCGCGCCCCAGGCGCCCCAACGGGCATTGATGCCGCGCCAAGGGGCGCGGCATCACCCTCCCGCGCCGTGTCACGGCACCTGGCAGCAGCCAATTGGCTGCTGCCACATACCCCCCCCTCCCCCCCTATTTTT